>JXSR01S049796.1:0-22854 GCA_000969725.1 Ophiothrix spiculata
TTGTGTCCAGTAGATATTAGCAAACCAGATACCTAGCCTGCACCTCCAGTGAGATATACTTTTGTTACATTTTTTGTCTTTAACAAAAACTAGATACCTACCCTCCACCCCCTGTAAGATAATCATAGCCATAACCAGAGAGAAGACCATATCCATAGCGCTCGCCCAAAACAACATCTTCATTGGCATCGTAACAGGCCAAAAGCTTCAACATTCTGGCCACACTGTAAGATAAAAAAATAACAACAACATCAGCATTCATGAGTTGAAAAGTCAAACCAAGGCTACTGGAAATTTTCACATAAAATTGGGCCGAGTAATACCCCAAAGGAACAGTTTGCCGACTTGTGAAGACACACTTTTGTGGAATGCTGTGCCCTCTGCGATGCTCTAATTTTTGTTACAACTGTGGGTTCATCACAAATAATAAACAATGCTTCGCTCCTGTATAAGCAGATACAATGAGTTACTGCAAATTCAACTGACATCTCTCAAATTGGTTTATCCTTCATGGCATGCATGTTATGTAAAATGAATCACTTGCAGAGATGCCATTGAGTTCATTGAAAAAAAAAACCTGAAAAAGCCATCAATTCTTGAAAGATACTCCAAAAAGGGTCGAAAATATATGAAAATATGTTAATTAGAGATCATAAAAAACCTGAAATCATGGTTTGAGCTTCTAAAAAAACTGATTTCAGGTTAAAACCTGAAAAGTGGCAGCTCAGACTTGAGACAGAGAATGGAGCTGTACTGTAATAGACTGGATGCGTCTTTTTGCAGTACAATCTGCAGGTTGTCGGAATGTTACTGTGTATCTTGTCATTACCTACCTCATTATAGTATCATCATCTGCGACAACAAGCCATTTGTACTGAGCATATTTAGAGTCCGATTTGAACATGTTGAAGATAGCCATTGTTTTACCACAGTGACCTGAAAAAACAATATAATACGTAATTGAGTGGTAAAACCAGGATATTCATGGGGTACTCATATGTGAGTTGAAACTTTTTATGTGCTAAACTACCCACAACCATCCTAAGCTATGTTATCAGATAGATTGATAGATACCCTAAGTGAGAATTCTGAACGTAAATATGTGACATGGCACATCAAATGGTACGTAATTGCAGCAAAGTAATTTCTGAGATATGGACGGCTGAAGTTGAAAATGACTCAAGGCTGGAGGTCCATTATTAAAGTGTTTATTTCAACACATCAGTTCATTTAGTATTAAAAAGTATGAGAGAAATGAACATTGAGATTTATGACAATTAGCCTGTTCAAGTTTGTCGTAAGTTATCTCATTAAAGGACAAAGGATTTTGTTAACTAAATCATAAATGACAAAAGAAGTATCGAATTAATTTTACTGCACAAAACAGGCCCGTCAATCAAAGTAAAGGATAAGCTATTGTCTTCGACGAAAAGCATAACGCCTAGAGTTTTTTAGTTGTACTTTTTATCATGTAAACACAAAAGGATTGTTAAGGATTGCAATTTCTCAAGTGGGGATTATCTATACTTATTGGCTCCAATGAATAGAATAAGTAATGGGTTAACAAAATATTTTAACACGGATTACAAAATGCATTGTTATGCACGGACAGAACATTTGAACTAGCTAAGTGTCAGATCCATTTCTTGTTCAAAATATTCATGCACCGGTCATCTAAGCACAAAAACAGGCAATTTTTCCACCACTTCTACCTCAAACTTGGAATTAACAATTTTCCTATAATTTGACATTTGAAAGATTATAATTTGTACAGCTTGCCTGTTAAATTTGGTTTAAATATGCCATCAGAACTGAAGCTGCTATGAAGTTTTGAAATATAATATAATATTTGATCTATTTTACAAATTTTGTATTTGAAATGCAATTTGTCCTATTGAATGATCAAAGAATATACATTGAATGACCCTTACAATAAGTTATAAGATACTTTACCAAGATCATTGCAATTGAATACATGAATGCAACAATGACCTAAGTTCATGCTTCCTACTAAAGCCAAAGTATACTGCCCAACAATGATGACCATAATTGCCATTTAAAAATCAACATGTAACATTGTGATCAGAACTATATAGCAGGTAGCATGGACTAGGGTGAGTGTTGCATTCCTGTACTCAATCATATCATAATACCTCTTTCAGTGTTTGGTACTCCTGATGCTATGGTGGGTATCGAGGAATCTTCAACATCACTGACGTATACGATGTTATCTGCATACTGGCCCCATGTTGATTTAACTACAGGCACTGCAAAGCAAGCAAATGAAAAATCACAAAATTATGACGACTTTATCATCAACCTAAGATTATTTGACATCAATTAGTTTTGTATCACCTACCTAACCTTCCTTAACACAAGTCTTGAAAAGTTCATCATATCAAGTCTCAAGTAAAAGCAAGTATATACAAGTAAAGTTTTAACTTAAAGGTACATAGTCTGATTTTTCAAATTTTAGTTTTCACTGTCATATGAAAGCTCACCACTTCAGATGTTTCATTTCAAATTTCGGTTAAACTGGAACAACCATTTTGATTTAATTTGCAATTTTGTATTTTCCACTTGCCCAGTGGCGTAGCCAGGGGTGGGCAAGGTGGGCAATTTGCCCACCTTGGAATTTTTTGGAGAAAGGGAGCAGGAACTGTCTTTTCCCCATAAAATTACGACAATTAGAGCTGAAAATCGCTAAAAACTAGGTTGAAACTTCATAAAGCGCAACATTTGGCGGTTTTTCTTGAAAAACTCGGCCTAGTCGGCCCCTTGGAACCCCTGTCAAGTCGCTCGATAAAATTCATTGGAGAAATCTTTGGTGGTTTGCCCACCCTTGGAGAAAGGCCTGGCTATGCCACTGCACTTGCCTATACTTTATTGTGTGAGTAATTTTATGGTTACCATTATTTAACACATTTTCACATATCTCTGAAACGCAACACGTTTTGGCCATAAAATTTCACATGGCTAATAAGAAAAATATGAGGAACATTTTTTGTACCAAAATCTCAGAAAGTTTGAAAAAATGCTGACCCAATTGGACAGGGCTCCTTTAACTTAAAAGTTGTTAAGTTTCCAGATGAGTCGTCAAAAAATGGTGACTGAACTCATTTTATTAGTAGAAATAAATTTAAGGGGGACATTGAAACTCAAGCAGAGTCATTCAGAGTAGGTGACAAAATTAAAGGTGCAATTTATGATTTTGATGTGACAAAAACCTCACCTATTTTCTAGCTAAATAAGAAGAAGAGTACACTATAAATATATACTGAAAATGTCACTTGATTTCGAACATTCATTTCCAAGTTACAAGCTTTTCAGGATTTTGAAAATCCCCATAGGCTACTGTGTTGTAATTACTGTCAGGGCCCCGACAATAATTAGAAAATGACACATTTTCTCATTTTTCTCAAAAGTGCAAGCACATATGAAAGAATGGTTTAGGGATTGTAACAAACCAGTTAACGGTTCTTATAAGCTAAAAAACTTGGTTTTGATAACGGTGACCTTGAGGGTAAAAAGTGGATCATGAATGGGGAAGCGGGTTAGTGTAGTGGTATTTCCCTCGCCTTGCACCAACAACGTCCCGGGTTTGAGTCCCGCACCCGGCGCTTTATGTGCATTTGGTTTTCAATCCATGCGCGCTTCCGCAGGTTTTTCTCTGTGTCCTCCGGTTTTCCTCCTGCACTAAAACTAAAACTGAATATTAAAGAAAGATCTAGGACCCCAATGGAAATAAGCTTCATTAGAGGCTTTCTTGGGTTATCCTTGGCTATCAGCCTAAATAATTCTTTCTTTCTTTTTTAATTGCCCCTTTAAGTTAAGTTTTACAATAAGTGTCTGATGGAACTGATTCTTCTGAACTCACTAAACTGATTCTACATGGGACATAAACAATGCATTTGTATTTTCATCAACCTTTTTTTACTCCAACACTTTGTGGCTCATCTATATCATGTCATATATTTACCACTATTAAATGCATCCAAGTCCCATGAAAATCTTAAAAATCATATAATTTTGACCACTAAAAGTCATTGGTTTTTAATAAACTTTGACTCCACACATATAGGGGTCACAATACTTAGCTCCTATACTTAGGACAATTGTGTTGAAAGTTCCATGAAAGTATACAAAGTGCTATCAATAGTGTTTAGGTTTTACACCAGTCAAACTTTTAGCATTAACACTGTTAACCACAGAAAGAAATCCCCCCGAGAGAAATCCCCCACAAACAACCCACACCCCACATAAGGTCATGCTTGTTAATGTGTGCACCCAAAGAAGGTGTGTTGTCACACAAAAAATGATTTCAGCATCAATTTTTGTCATATCTTTTCAATAATCTCATGGAAGGTCATTATTTTGGTATGAGTTTTTAAAGATAATTTATTAGTCTTTCAAGAAATTAACCCTTTCGATTCGATAGAACAACTGAGCGTTTCCAAAGGAGCTTACGAGAGAACGCTCAGGCGTTCCAATTCGTATTGAGTGTAAATTAATTCAGTATGGGCTATGTACACTTGTATTGCAATTCAGGATCAAAAGGGTTAAGAATATAACCCAAATAAAGTGATTAATTAGTAATAGTTTGTTATATCTAATAAGTCAGGGGTGCTAGGAAGAAGGGTATGGTTGTGGTATCATGAAACTTGTGCATCAAGTTTTCTGTCTTATCTTTTCAAACATCCAGTAGAATGTCATAATTTGGTATGATATTATAAAGACTATTGATTATCAAAAACAAGTAATAATTAAACCAAAATTTAGTGGGTAATTAATAACTAGTTTTATATCATGATTACAGAGATTTGAGCCGTGCAATAGTTTGTACTATTGCACGGCATGAAACAAACCTGTGTAATATCATGATATAAAACAAATATTTAATGCCTACATGCAATAGTACAAAATATATCATTCAGTCATTTTAGACTGATCCATTTCACACGAGGTGTAGAAAAGTCCAAATTTGACCTCATGATATATTTTGTACTATTGCACTCCTAGGCATTCAATATTTGTATAAGGGACTGTTCACAAACACTTGTATGTGGGTGGCCTGATGCGAAAAGGGGGGGGGGGGCCCTTAAAATGTTCCACCCTCATAAGGGGGGCTTTGAAAAAAATTACCACAAATTTTCCAGTAAAAATCGAGTTTACATGCTTTTTACAATTTTTTAAGGTCGAAAAGGGGGCCCCGAAAATTTTCCGCGATAATTTTTTTTTGCATCAGGCCCCCCTTACAAGTGTTTGTGAACGGTCCCTAACAGATAATTAGCTGATTTAGCCAAGAGGTGATTGTTAACGCAGGTATGGACCCAGGTATGGATGTGGTTGGTATGGATGAGGTGTGTGTATTGCTTGTCACATTTTGTTATAACTTTTAAATATTATTATGAAATATCAAAATTTTGGTATGATTTTGAAGATAATACATTAGGATTTAAATCAATTCTGGTTCATTGTTTATTTCAATATTAATTATAGATTAATATCTGCATATTACTTGACACAGGTGAAATTGTACAACAATAATGCACCCGCGTGCTGAAGTTGGAGTTATCTGCACTCACGAGGCGTAGCCGAGTGAGTTGGACAACTTCAACTTCAGTACAAGGTGCATTATTTTTGTACAATTTCACGAGCATCAAGTAAAGAGCAGTTATTAATCTAATTCATACACGACAACAATTAGATCATAATTTAAAGGCATAATTATTTAAAAATGTGTTTGTTGTTTCTTTAAAACAGAGAAAGTATGTAATTTAGTTTTACCTTTCCTTTAAAATGAAACTTGCCATACAAGCGCGAGCTTGTTACGCATACACATAGGTGGAATTGAATGACGCATTATGCAATATGCAGCGTGCAACTATAGTCGATCCAAATTAAATAGACCCTCGGTTATTTTTTTTTATTTTTTTCAGTAAATATAAAACTTCAAGAAAAGTCTTGAAAGAAAAGTTATTTGCCTTCTCCCAGCAAGATTTATAGATTTTTGAGTATACATATACTTCAAAACGGTCAAATCTTTACAAATTGGACAATTTTAGACTCGTTTTGGTATGATCTGTTGTGACACTAATGATGTAAACTTTTTGAAACTTCCACTAACGATTTTTGTAGGTAGATGGTTAGAGTTGATGAGTTTGAATTTCGCGCTAGACGTAAGCTGTTAAAATAGTCAATATTCTTAATGAAATCTCCAGGAGGGGGAACTCACTATCTAAAGTGTCAGGATGTGAGATGAAAAGTAGGGGTCATCCGGTACAAATTAACACACACAAAATAAGGGGTCATTTGGTACACAACATTAAAAAAATGAGATCAAGCAGGTTTGAAAATGCGGGTCACTGAAATACTAAATACCCAATAGCCATAGGCCTAAATAAAAATAAGAAGAAAAAGTTAGTTCAGAACAACATTACAACACGTTTTAAATACCAGGTGTCCCAAAAAATGGTTACATGTAGAAAAATGACCGTTTGCAAAAAGTGTAGCAGCTGGAGAATTCAAACTTAGTATGGATTATGATACATCCCTCTGCTAGATGTTTGCAAAATTCTAATATCACAGCATTATTTTTTTTTTTTGAGTTATCAACAAAGATAGATACCTATGTCAGAAACGTATTTTTTCAAAATTAAACAAAATCAGAAGCATGTTCGTTTGATGTAATTTTAACCCTCATGTGAACTTGAAATTGACAGACCCAAACTTGTTGTATACCATAGTATAGTATAGGGTTTCCTCTTCCCAATGATACCAAAATCATGAACATTTGAAAAGTTGTTACGTTATTATGACGTCATAAATTACTACAGGTCTAAAAATTAGGTTGAAATCTGATTTTGGGCAAAAATGGCCATCAATTCAAAATTTGGCAATTACTGATATTTTTAAATGTCGATCGGACTTTTAATTACTAATTACTACTAATTAAAGAAAATTATAATTTAAACATATCCTGTAAGTTTAAGATAATCATGTTTAAACAGTTAAAGAATTAATGTTACCCATGAAAACTTGATTGTGCTTTATGCGTATTCATCAACTTTCGCATCACAACTTGATTGACAGGTTCAATATAAACAACTCATTCTGGAATGCATGGAATGCAGGTATCCCTAATTTGCATAATGGATATACTGAAAGAGAGTTCAATTATTATTCATTAAAAATTTATCAAATTTGGTTCAATGTAAAGTCTGATCATGATAATTTAGAAAAAAATGCACATTAAAGTATCACAAAACATGATGGTTATTATTTTCTTGAATTTTGAACAAATGCGTTTTTGACGTAGGTATCTACCTTTGGTAATAACTCAAAAACTAATAACACTGTGATCTTAAAATTTTACGAGTATCTAGAAAAAGGTTGTAATAGAATTTGCGCAATGTTTCGTTTCTCTAGCTACTATAGTTTTAGCACACAGTCATTTTTCTACATGTAACCATTTTTTGGGACACCTGGTACCAACCCCATCCCTTGGGGAACCAACTCATTGCAAAGGTCTTGCATATAGAAAAATCTGATAATCAATATTAATTATACTATGGAACTGAATTAAGGGTCCTGTCAAACCCTCAGTTTTCAGAAAAGGTTTCTGCTCTGTAACTCAGCAATGGATAATCAAATAGTAAATCCAAATAAAATTATACACTTCTAGAAGTAGGTTTGCATACTGATCATGATGGTGAGGTCGTTTTTGGACTAAAATATGTAATTTTGGCCCTCAGATCCAAAATGATCTTGTTTTTTGCCCAACATTTTACTGGGTAATCCACAAAAATCCCCAAAAGGTACTCAAAAAAGAACCTCAAAAGCACCGGCTTTAAGGTCGTTTTTCGACAAAATGCTACACCAAATGCTTATAAAACTATTGAAAACATTTTTTGTTTGTTTGTATGTTTTTTTTAAACCACTGAAATTAGTTTGGGGTCGACCCGAAACGGAAATTTTTCCACTATAAAGTTCACTTTTTAGAACCTAGAAAGCAATATCTAGTAACGCATTTATCTTTCCTCTATTAGATCCCTTTTTAGAACGTAGAAAGCAATATCTAGAAACGCATTTATCAATTTTTTGATTTTTGTCTATGTTTTGAAATATTTACAAACATTTTTTAATAGAATCGGTCATATTTATATAAAATGCAAGAACATGAAAATAAAATCCTGTTGGGTTAAGAAGACAAACAACTTTTCTTTCATGACTTTTTGTGAAGTTTGATATTTACTGATAATTTTTTTTTTTTTTAAACGAGGGTCTATTTAATTTGGATATACTGTAGACAAGATTAATGAATGCGCAAACGTTACCAACTGTCCAATTAGATTAACAATTTCAACGCGTATTTAACGCAAAGTGTATGAATTAAGAATAATACGCAAATAAAGGTGCTACTTAACTTTAATCAACAATTATCAGGATAGATTAAAGCATAAATGAAGTAGGTGAGATGTGATGCAAATGGACCCCTCCTTGAAAACCATGATCATAATACCATCGTAAACCCTATGGTTGGCATGCACAAAAGAGGTATAAGAGTTACACAAGGTTTAAAGTAAGACCAGATTTAAGTGAAATTGAACTGTAATTCTTTCCTTGTGGGAATCCCTGACAAAGATCTACTGTACAAAACCTCCAAAGACCCCAGAACGCTTCAGACCGTCTTGTCACACTGACTAAATGCAGTGATCACATCACTCCAGTGTTACAAGATCTCCATTTGCTGCCCATATCTAAGCACATTGAATACAAGACCCTCCTTCTGGTGTTTAAGACTTTTTACAATCACTCTCCTGCATACCTAGTAACTAGTACAGCAGAAAACTGCGACAAAATAACATTTTCAAGGACAGTAATCTTCACTTAACCCTAAAGCTCCGAAAGGTTACAAAAAGCTACAAGAGCAAATCACCAAAATCGCCTAAGTCCGAATACGTCATAGACCGGGGTCCCATATGGGCACGAAATCGCTGCCTAGGCAGCGCCCCTCGGGTGGCTTGGTATAGGTGGACACGGGATTGGGATGCGAGAGGTCCCTGGTTCGAGCCCGGGTGGAAACCACCAATTTTTGACACCCTTATTTCCGAGGAGATAGGCTGAGAATGAAAAATGGTAGGTAGGAGGTTAGGGTTAGCTGGGTGTAACGTAAAACCAGGTTTAAGTCTTAAACTCCTTTTGTGCATACAGACCTATATGTGTCTATCTTTAAGATCACACAACCTGCAAAGTTGTGCTTATATCTTGGAAAATCAAACCAAAATTAACAAACAAATTTTCCGCATGCCAAACTTGTAACCTTTATTTTTTTTTCGGAAATTCACTATTGTTTTGAAAAAGTTGCTCCTTTTGTTCAAAAATGTGAAGCTTATATCAGAAAAATTTAAACTTGACTTGTTTCTGGTTATATTTAAAAAAATAGGCAAATTCTGAATTTGTAGTTTGTTGTTCATTTAAAAAAAAATGTTTTTGTAATGCCTAATGCCCGGGTTGTAATGACTGATATTATTATTCTAAAAACCAAAACTACTTTGCCCTACTTTTGAGCCTGTGAGATATGAAAGTAAGGTTTCACCTTTAGAAAAACAGTTTCAATGCCATAACAGTTTCAATGCCATATAATATTTCTGCTGCTTTTTATGATATGAAAGAGAGAAAGTTTCATCTTGGGCTAAGAAAATTGACTGACAATCCTGATCTCCCTGATTTTTATTACCAACCTTATATTGCTGGTGTATGATTTCATATATTGTATCTCTGTTTTAATTTCAATGTAACTTAAATCCTGACTAGTTTTATTTCACTTTCATCAAAATCAGATGTTTTCTTTGGACGAAATATGCATAGCTTCCATTTTGTGTGTTGATTCTGATCAGATAGCATCTTCATTTTGTTTTCTCACAATGGCTGCATTATTTATCTCATGTATTGTAGCAGTTTTCTCCAACTGTATTGTGGATGTAACTAATATCATAGTACATGAGGCTCCACGGGGAAGTCTAGCTTGTAAAATGTACAATGGAAGCAAGCTTGATTGCTCACACAGAAGTCTGCTGAATATTCCACTTTTGGATAAAAACTGGACAATGGAGTTGGACTTGAGTCACAATGAGCTGACAGAAATACAGGACTCATCTTTTAGAAATTTGTCAGTAATGACAAAACTTGATCTGAGTTACAATGAGATATCGGATTTGAACTCTACAGCATTTAAAGGCCTTGGATCATTATTAGAATTGCTCTTGCATCACAATGAATTACAGACTTTACCAAGTAGCATTTTCAGTGGCTTACAAAATCTAACCATTCTTGATTTGAATTATAACAAACTAAAGTACATTCCTGGTCTGATATTTTCAGATCTACATTCTCTGGAAGAATTCTACATGTCTTATAGAGAGGCACTGGACAGTATATTACATGATCTTTATGCTGCAACTAGACTGCAGTCAGTTGTTGTAAATACTTATACTAGCTGGAATAATACCACCATAACACAATCAACATTTAAGCCACTTAGTAGTGTGACAATATTTTCCTGGGTATGTGTTCCATTACACACGGACTGTTTTGCAGATAAAAATTCATTTGAAGCATTTTTAAATTTAACTTATCTCTTCACAACCTTTGATATTTTACCAGCTTTAGGGTCACTTCACTCACCGCTACAAAGTCTCACACTTTCATCAATTTTAAAATCACATACTCTCAGTCTTGATAACACAACTTTTCAAGGCTTGGTAAATGTTAATGAATCTCTCTCAGTGCTTCATTTGGAGTTAATAGTATTTAATCAAATAAAACCTGACACATTCATATGGCTGCCCAATTTAGTTGCATTAACTATAAAGTCTTGTCAACTTAAAAATGTGTTAAAGGGTGCTTTTAATGGTCTATGTTCTTTGCAAGTTTTAGACCTAAGTAACAATTTGCTTACTGTAGTCCCTTCTGTTGCTTTCAGTCCACTGGTATCACTGAAACAATTGGACCTAAGTGCAAACACAATTTCTCCTTTTGCAGAGGACGCATTTGCACCAGTATCAACTTTAACCAATTTAAGTATTCAAAGTAACAAGTTATATGGCATCAGTAATTATTACACCAAATGGTTTCATTCACTACAGACCCTTAAACGATTGAATATTGGATTTTTTGATAAGCTTTTAAAAGCTGTAATATTCAATGCAGCAACCCCTATTTTTTCGCTTCATTTACTTGAATTAAGGGGCTTAACCTTCAAAATAGTCAGTGGAACATTATGTACAACATTTCCAAACATTTCAGACCTCATCATCTCTCAGGCATATATTGAACACTTTCCGTATAGCTTGGCACTTCATGAATGTTATGTGTTAGATAAACTTGATTTAGCAGGTTCTATAGAGAAGAACATCAAAGCATTGGACCTAGAAAAACCTAACATCACCATACCAAGTCTAAAAATACTTGTTTTGGCACAGAATAAGCTTAAATCGGTTAAGCAAATACTGTTTATCAAAGGACCAAGTTTAACTTCATTAAATCTGAGTGACAACAACATCAGAACTATTGACATCTTCACAATGAGCGCTTTCAGAAACCTATACTCTCTCTATATTGATGGAAATGGCCTTGAATCTCTATCTGGGATTGAAAAATTTACTTTATTGAAACATCTCAATGCTGCAAGAAATCAACTCACAGAAGTTCCTCTATGGTTACTTTCATCATCAGGCAGATCTGTTCTTGTTTCATTAGATTTAAGCAACAATCCCTTCATCTGTAATTGTGAAACGGAAGGATTCAAAACGAATTAATTCAGAAAATGGATTTTATCTGATAAAGATACATGGCTAGAACCAGGCCCATATGTTTGTGAAAGTCCAGAGAGATTCAAAGGTATGAGTGTGACTCAAGTAGAACTAGACTGCAGGTCATACACCTCATTTTACATTGGAATCAGTATTCCATTCATATTACTTTTTTTCATGATGGTCATATTTCTTATCCGTTATCAATTGCGCATTAAATACAAACTGTTTTTACTGTTCAGGAAATATCACCCCTTTCCTGATATTGATGAGGAATTTGAAATGCTTCAGCTTCAGTACAATGTCTATGTTTCTTACAATGAAATGTCTGATGATGAAGACTGGGTGTATGAAAGCTTGAAACCTAACATGGAGGGGGGCCCTGAACCAGTGAAGCTGTGCATCAAAACTAGAGACTTTATCATGGGACGTTCAGAGCTAGAAAATATGTCAGAGGGCATTCAGTTGAGTCACAAGACCATCTTGGTTTTGTCTCCCAACTTTGTGGCAAGTGAATGGTGCCATCAGGAAATGGAGATGGCCCAAATGAGGCTTTTATATGAAAATCTTGATGTTCTTGTGTTGGTTTTATTGGATGATATCCCAAATAATAAGATGACATTATCACTTCGTAAGCTTTTTTGCAAGAAGGAGATCTTCAAATGGCCTCAGGATAGAGCTGGACAGAAACTGTTTTGGAAGCGACTGAGACTGGAACTCCAAGCACCTGCCCAAGTAGATCGCCATTATTGTATGTAAAAAATGTCACAAAATGCTCAAGACAATATGATGTCTAACAATTATGTTTTTGTTTTGTGTTTTTCACGGTAAATTAACCAAATAGTTGCTTTCTTTATTACAATTTACATTAAATTTACAAAGTAACGCAGGTAAACCAACAACAATAATATTCCCTTAAGGCTACGGTCCCTAAATGGGTGCCATTTTTGCCAACGGCATCTTTACTGCAACTTTTTACCTACTTACACATATCAGAATAATACAATTTTTGGCGTACATATGTAATAGGGTCTCTAGTTTATACATGAGACTTTAATAGTGATTTTACATCCATTATCAAAGTCAAAATTACGTCAATAAAATACTTCAAAAAATTTACACCTTTCTCGCCGAAACCTTAAAATTTTATGATGTTCGAACGATTCACCTGTTTTCAAATTTTGACAGATTGTAGGCTTGATACTTTTTATTGAATTACAAATAATATTTTATAAATGTGTTGTGTTGATTTTGAATGATAATGTAACAAACCCGCGTTGTTTTGCCCGAAAAACCAGGCGTGAATTATGACTCTGAGTTCGCCCTGTTTGAGCTGTGAATAGCCTGATTTTAGTATCTACATTATCTACATTTTGTCTGATATACGCATTCGCATAATTTACTTACAAATCGAGCATTCCAATTAGGCAAAAATTGCAATTTTTATGTAAACAAAAGAAAAATATGGCATTCTAATGTTTATGTTTTAGATTTTAGTTCACGATCTCAACAATGCCTTGATAGCTCAGCGGTAGACTGACTCCTGCCATAATCCATGGTTCGAGTCCCCGCAAAGGCAGTGGAAACTATTTATCTTTTCATGATAGAAAAATAGTTAGGATTCACATTTTCCTGAGCATGTGGATTCCTCGTACCCTTAAGAGGGAAACCAACACCCAATTTATTCCTAATTCAATATGTTCAATGAAATTGATGATAACTGTGTATTCCAATCATTTTTCGACCTTTCATTGTACTATATGTGTTGTTTAGGAGATACTCTTAAAGTAGCTGTAATTTTTTGGGAGTATTCGATTTACATAAAAATGCACTATGGGTCATTCTTATTTTTTTACTTCTTAATAAGGAATTTTGGCCATCCATTATGAGATAATAGATGACAGTGCATTCCGCGTGAAACGCAGTAGAGCCGCGCGTTCAAAATCACGGTGCGATGAAGGTATACGCACACATCCGGCACGAACAGCTTTACTGGGTTTGGAATATGTCATGTTTGAATAGGGGTGTACGTTTTTCCAATGATAATGTTTATAATTTTTGGCAATAATTTACTTTGTTTTATTGTTTATAAATGACTCAAATTTGTGACTAAGAATGAGAATAAAAGATGGCGATTTATTGTTTTGCCTGTCATCTATTGTCTCATAATGGATGGGCATACATTATTTTTTCGTAATGGGCATCTCCTGCGGGGGCACCCATTACTCAAAATAATGTACGCCCTTCCATTATGAAGCGATAGATGACATGCAAAACAATAGATCTGTATCTTTTATTCTCTAATTCTTAGTCATTGAGAGCGATTTAACTTCCTAATAAGGAATTTTGGTCATCCATTATAAGACGATAGATGACAGTGCGTTCAGCGTGAAACGCAGTGGAGCCGCGCGTTCAAAATCACTGCGTGATGCAGGTAACGCACACATCCGGTGCGAACAGTTTACTGGGTTTGGAATATTTCATGTTTGAATAGGGGTGTACGTTTTTCCAATGATAATGTTTATAATTTTTGGCAATAATTTACATCGTTTTTGGTTTATAAATGACTCAAATTTGTGACTAAGAATGAGCGTACATTATTTTTTCGTAATGGGCATCCCCTGCGGGGGCACCCATTACTCAAAATAATGTACACCCATCCATTATGAGACGATAGATGACAGGTAAAACAATAAATCTTATCTTTTATTCTCTAATTCTCAGACACATGTTTGCTGAACATTTTGCCTCAAGCATCATTTTTGCTCAAAGCATGCATGCAAATCGAACTGCATATTTGCTGTAGATAGTAAGCTCATGACTCTTCACTTCAATATCAGTTTGGCGGAACTCACAATTCGGATAAGTATCTGAATTTGGATACCTACGTACATTTTGTATCCAAATTGTAATACCTGTATCAGAATAAGGATATGGAGGGGTATATGAATTATGATACGCCTGTCGTGGCGCAGGAAACAAATCGATAGCGCAAGCTGGCAAGTGCATATAGAACATCTTTCTTGCATTTATGATAAATCTGTGGAAATGTCATTTCCATTAAAATTCCATCTGTGCAATTACAGCAGGACAGCTTCGAAACATGTCCTGATAGCTCATTATCACAGAAGGCAAAATAATTTGGCCAACACTTGCTTAGAATTTAGATGAAAAATGATGATAATGTTAATGACTTTTATACATACCAGTATGGTGCGCGGCGAAGCTGTATATTAATTTCAGCTGATATCCCGTTTCAGCTGTTTTTAATCCAAATTCAAATATGGGTATCAGAATTTTGATACGGACTATACAAATTCGGATACGTATCTGAATTGTGAGTTCCGCCGAACTGATATGGGAAAAATTGTCAGATTTGACATCTTTTAATTTGTAATAGTCAATTTATTTATTTATTTTACTTATTGTAAAGTTAAGTTAAAAGCGCAAACTGTAAGGTCCTTGCTTACAATATATAGTAAAAAACTCATTATTACAAAATATAATACAAGAAAGAATAAATTTTCCTGTACCATATAGCTAATTTACTTTGTTTTTATTGTTTCAAACACTAATGTAACAAAAATTTTGATATAAATAAGTAATTTGCCTATCCCAACAACTTAATTATAAAGGCCCGTATTCCAGAAAGGTGTTTAGCTAAACCATTGTTTAACTGAGCATCAACTGTCTAAGAATGATACACATCATTGCAGCTTTCAAGCAGAACAGTTCAATGAGTCGTGCTGTTGACGAGAAATAAAACCTTGATTTAGCTAAACTCCTTTCTGGAATATGGGCCAAAGAGTTTCCACTGTATATCCCATGCATTGTAAAAGAAGTAATTTTCACAAGGTTTTCATTTCCATGAACTTTACGAGCAGACAATCAATCACAAAAATTAAAGCTCGCAAAAAGTATCTTTTGTATTGGTTTCTATTGTAGTGACATCAAAACCGCTAAAGTTCTTACCAGTTTGACTGAATCTGCAGAATCGCAAAAATATCGTCCTGCAAAAATATTGACTTTTACAGTATGTCGGTGTCAGTGCTACTTTTAAAATATGCCTTCAAAATATCCAATATTCATGGCAAGATTCATACAAAAAGTGGTGCTATTAGTATTATTGTGAGTGTTACAACTTCCCTCAAACAAGACAGAAGATAAAAAGAAATAAATTTAACGATTCATGGTGCATTATATACACCTCCCTGAAATTTGTTATTCTAAACAGGTCTGGCATACTGTACACATACTGTATAGGCACTTCTGTCTGTAAATTTAGTACACATTTTCACCTTTAAATAAATGATGAATCTTTAGCAGATTTCAGAAACATCCCACAAACAAAGCATATGAACACAAATCAAGAGATGTTTTCTTGGAGTTGGTCGGTACAAGGAATTGTCAATAGTTTTTACCAACTCTTGGTTTTGTCATACTCAAAAAATAAAGATATATTTCCGTATATGTAGTTTGCTCATAGGACAAATTGATACTATTCTAATTTCAAAAACTAAAGCCAATGTACTCAAGGCATAAAGTTCAGAAAGTTTTAATTGTCTTCATCACATAATTCTGTCCTACAAAGTAAAATGCACGTATGTGCATTTATAAATCATAGCAGATACTTCCAATAAACATGCAATTTCACTTCAATCCAATCCCATGCTAAAAAGTTGTATTTACACATCACATGTGTGATATGGTAGATACTACCGTAAGTTGTGCAAGAGAAATGATCTTCTGCTCATTTATGCAGAATTTCGCCAAAAAAGGAAGTAACTTGCAATTGATCTGCAATGCACATACTGCATTTTGACTTTGTTGGGCAGATGTGTGTCATTGTTGCATATGTAATTTGATGCTCATATAAAACTACACATACTATTCAGAATCAATTTCAATACTCTCTCTATAAATGTTCTTTAAAGATATGAAAGTGAAAAGGCTTCAATGTCTTTAATATAGGCCTTAACCAATTATCTGATTAACGTCACATGATCTACCTTCATCACCCACCCTAACTGTCAATCAAACATTCAAGACAGAGTGTAAAATGTTCTGACTAAATTCCCTCAATTTCTGTATTTTTTATTGCTTTGGGCATTATTGTATAATTTTCTTGTTAGTTAAGTAACCTACCATATAAGACTTTGAACAATTTTCAGTTACATGTTTTAAGTGTAATCTTCAAATCAAAAAAGTAATATACATCTATCTACTCTAATTTTATTGCAATTTGTTCATTTTTGTCATGATCAACAAAATTATATGAATTACGATTGAAATCTAAAAAGAAACAGAAAAGTCATACATTTTACTGCTCAGCAGCACAGTAAAGACACCACTGGAAAATGACTGCATGGAAAGCAGCCAGAGTTGAAATTATTTAGCTCTTTTATGTGATGTGTTCAAGGTATTAGACATGATTCAACTTAGCACTGAAAATTTGGGAAACTCATTTGTCAAATTCAATGAATTAAAGAGAGTCTTTATAAAGATATAATAGAACCAAAATAAAAAAACAAATGCCTATTATTTGCTAATAAAAGATGATTTTCAACCAAATTGCCTTTGTTAGGCGTTTTCTAACAGTGTTTCTATTTTCTTAAATTTTTGTTTCCAAATGTGTGGTGGTTGATTTAAAACTGAATATTATTCTTTTGGAAGGTTAGAGTAAAAATGTTTTATAGCTATAAAGAATTTTAATGATTGTGAGAATTACAAACTTTTATCTTTAGAAACACTATCATGGAATTTGTCATTCTCCAGAAAATGAAAAATTCAAAGCACAAATAATTGTCTTTTTTACAATTAATATTTAAGTTCAACAGGAATGGATATGGATATAATTTAGTAGCTTGCAGAACTTTCTAAAAATGATTTATTATTTTACCTGACACGGTGCTCCAAAACACCCCTTTTATTTAAATTAGGGGACATATATTTCCGCAGACAGGTTTTGAAAACAACCCCTTTTCCGCAAATTTTACAACAGTTACAACAGTAAATGTTGTCAATGGTGAGTGAACACTCCAGGTTTGTAGTATAGGAAAACACACAAATAAAGTTTCTTCACTGAAGGCCTGTTGAGCCAGGAGCACTCAATACTATTTTGCACTATTTTTCATGTTGTTCAGTGCTTATCAGGAAGACAATGTGTAAATAACAAGTGCGCACATTGTGTTTTGTGTATAAGCTGCAAATCTTATCCTTGGTTACCACGCGCATGATATGTCAAAATCTTCCCGCCACTAACCAACGATTTCTACAACACTACCCTCTAAATAAACACCGCAATAATTTTAAACTAACTGAACTTTTATTTCTTTAAAATTCATACCCTAAATCCTGACTGCACAACTGCTGGTAAATATACCTTTTTTAAAACAAAGCCATGCAATTGCTTCCTTAGACCCAGACCTCATCAGAGATTGAAAAAGTACCCCTTTCCTGTATTTTTGCTCATGATGATAACAAATTCAGTGGGAGTGCCTCCCCCCCCCCCCCCATGACTTTGTTGTACAGAGTAACATTACTTATAATTCAAACACAAAAAATGAAACTGGTAGATATGGTAGATATTTGATTGCTCACATTTCAGCTTTCTTTCACTTTCACTGTAACTGAAATCCTTATTCTTAGGATGAGATAGGTGTAAATGCTTCCATTTTGTGAATTGATCTTGAAAAGATTACATTTGCCTTGTGCTTTCTCCTGTCTCACAATGGCTATACAACATGTACAATTTGTCTCCTGTGTTTTGGCAATTTGTAAGTACTGCAGTTTTGTGGAGAAAACAAATGCTGTGCCACATGAGTACCCATTGGGAAGTTTAGCTTGTAAAATGTACAATGGAAGCAAGCTTGATTGCTCTCACAGAAGTCTGCTCGATATTCCACTGTTGGATAAAAAATGGACAACTGAATTGGATTTGAGTTACAATCAGCTGACAGAAATACAGGGCTCACCATTTCAGAATTTGTCAGTAATGATATCCCTTGATTTAAGTTATAATGATATATCAGAACTAAATTCCACAACATTTAAAGGACTTAGGTCCTTGTCAAAATTAGAATTCTGGAATTACCTATACTATTTACCATATGGTATTTTCAGTGATTTGCAAAATCTTACCTTTCTTGATTTGGATGATAACCTATTGTACTACATTCCCAGTGGCATATTTGCAGATTTGTATTGTCTAGAAGAATTCTACATATATTACCAAGGTGAAACATTGGGTGATTTATTATGTGACTTCTATTCGACAGCGAGTCTACAGAGCATTTATGTTCGTTTTGCTAACTTTAATGTGACACACTATCCATTTAAGCCACTTAATGGAGTTACAAAATTATCTTGGTTATGTGATCCAAGACCCATGGGCTGTTTTATAGCTAATACTGCATTTGAACTATTTTAAAATTTAACTGATCTCTACACAACCTTCGAGATTTTACCAGCTTTAGGATCGCTTCACTCACAACTAAAATATCTCAAACTTGTATCAATGTTCAATTCATATCCAAATAAGATTGATAATGCAACATTTCAAAGCTTGGTAAAGGTCAATGAATCTCTTTCAATGCTTCGTTTGCAGTATTTGGTATCAAATGAAATAAACAATAATGCATTCATATGGATGCCCAAATTAAGTGTGTTAATAATAGAGTCTTGTCAAGTCAAAAATGTGAAGAGGCATGCTTTCAATGGACTCGTTTTGTTAACGATACTAGACTTAAGTGATAACGAACTAACTGCAGTTCCTACTGCTGCTCTACATCCATTGCTATCCCTGAGATATCTATATTTAAGTGCAAACACAATATATGTTACTGGAAAGGGTGCCTTCAAATCAGTCTCAGCTTTAACAGATTTAAGTATTGCTAGAAACAAGTTAAGATTAAGTAACTTAGGCACAAAATGGCTTCAATCACTTCATGCCCTACAGCTTCTGAATATTGGATATGTTGATCTTGTTGTGAATGATGTGATATTTGATCTGCCAACCCCAGTTTTTTCACTTAATATATTTGAATTAAGACGTTTACATTTTGTAATGAAGAAAGGAACATTATGCTCAATGTTTCCAAGAGTAACAGACCTAATCATGGCTGATCTAGAAATACATGACTTCCCAAACAGTTTAGCACTTCATGAATGCCATGTATTAAATAACCTTGATTTATCTGGATCTATCAACAAGGATATCAAAATATTGGATCCAAAGAATACTAACATTAGCATACCCAGACTGAAAACGCTTGTTTTGGCACAAAATGAACTTGAATCTGTTGAGCAAGTTCTGTTCATCAAAGCTCCCAAGTTAACTTCATTAAATCTGAGTGACAACAACATTAGAACCATAGACATCTTCACAATGAGTGCTTTCAGAAACCTGCAATATTTCTACATTGATGGAAATGGTCTTAAATCTCTTTCTGGTCTTGAACATTTGACATTCTTAAAACACCTCAATGCCGCAAGAAATCAACTCACAGAGGTTCCTCTGTGGTTGCTGTCATCATCGCGTAGATCTGTTCTTATTTCGTTAGATTTAAGCAACAATCCCTTTCTCTGCAATTGTGAAATGGAAGGGTTCACAAAGAATGAATTCAGAAAATGGATTTTATCTGATAAAGATACGTGGCTAGAACCAGGCCCATATGTTTGTGCAAGCCCAGAAATATTTAAAGATATTAGTGTCAGTCAAGTAGACCTAGACTGCAGGTCATACACCTCATTTTACATTGGAATCAGTATTCCATTCATATTGCTGTTTTTCATGATGGTCATATTTTGTATCCGTTATCAATGGCGCATCAAATACAAACTCTTCTTACTCTTCAGAAAATATCACCCTTTTCCTGATATTGATGAGGAATTTGAAATGCTTAAGCTTCATTACAATGCCTATGTTTCTTACAATGAAATGTCTGATGATGAAGACTGGGTGTATGAAAGCTTGAAACCTAACATGGAGGAAGTTCCTGAACCATTGAAGCTGTGCATCAAAATAAGGATTTTATCATGGGACGATCAGAGCTAGAAAATATTGTCAGAGGGCATCCAGTTGAGTCACAAGACCATCTTAGTTTTGTCTCCAAACTTTGTGGCAAGTGAATGGTGCCATCAGGAAATGGAGATGGCCCAAATGAGGCTTTTATATGAAAATCTTGATGTCCTTGTTTTGGTTTTGTTGGATGATATCCCTAATAATAAGATGACATTATCACTTCGTAAGCTTTTTTGCAAGAAGGAGATCTTCAAATGGCCTCGTGATAGAGCTGGACAGAAGTTATTTTGGAAGAGATTGAGACTGGAACTCAAAGCACCTGCACAAGTAGATCGTCATTATTGTATATAGAAATGAGACACATTAAATGGGCCAAACACAGTGTTGTTATCTAATCATGTAAAATTTATCAAATAAAATGAATGGACCCTGTACCTTTAAGTTGACTGTCAATTCTTGTTTGTTGTAATTCTTGTGATAGATTGATACACAACAGAGAATAACAAATTGCATAAAATTCACCAGGAAATAGACAAATTTGCATACGACCATGTTGGTTAAAATGAGTTACACTTATTTTAATGATTAATGAACAAAAGTCTCCATTTTCTGAAATTTTGAGATCAAATATCATATTAATAAATTCTCAATTATTATACTATAAAATGGGGTTATATGGACATATGAAGATATGATCTTATGTCTGTTTATATAATAGCAGAAAATGGCTAATTCTAATATATGTTACATATCTGTGGCATGGCATATCATGATATGTCAGTTTATTACTCATGAGATAAAAATACAACAATTTCATTGGTTAAGAGCTAAAAAGAATATTTACGATATGTATTAAATTTCAAAATTCTATATGATACAAAATCCTCTATGTGATACGAAAAGTCGTATCATACAGCTCTTTTACCAGTCCAAATTGTATTGCTTTTGGAACATATAGTTGTATTATCAGTGGCGTAGCTAGAGGGGGGGCCGGGGGGCCGTGGCCCCCCCATTAATGAACCGTCCGTCGGTTAAAAAAGGCGCCCGTCGGTAAAGTTGAGCCGACCGGCCGCAGGCCGGGCGGCGATACAGCACTCAATACAGTTCTGTCGGTTCATCTTCATATTGTGGCCCCCCCAGTTTCGAAAACCTGGCTACGCCACTGTGTATTATAAAGCAAAGCGCGCGCTGTTGCTATGCATGCAAGACTAACTGTAACACATTGTACTACACCATGCTGATAGAAACGACACGCACAGCTGTCAATCAAGCCTAGAAAACTACAAATCTAAAATTGATTGCAATGTTATAAAAATATCAAATAATCATTTTCAAAGCATTTTGTTGGCATTTTCGAGTTTTTGCTATCAACGTTCATGTTTACTGAGTGATAAATTCATTATCCCCTGTTTGTTCTCATGCAATATAAAAAATATTAATGGTTTGAGTTTGTATCACACTCGGCTTTTAGCCTCGTGTGATATGAACCCTAAGCATTAATATTTTCTCATATTGCTATTCCAAGACTCAGTAACAGAAGCAGTGGTGATAACAGATTTCACATTGCAGCCACTATGGCATGGAATTCCTTACCTGTGGACATAAAATCTGCCATGACTACATCACAGTTTAAGTCTAAACTAAAGACTCATCTGTTTTCTCTTGTTGATTGACATTTTGTGTATATTTTGTAAGCGCCATGGTATCTTTTTGGTGAATGTCACCATAAATGCCTGTAATGTAATGTAATGTAATGTAATGTAATGTAATTGCATGAACAAACAGGGGAAAACTAATTAATATATTCACACATGGCAAATGCATGCAAGGGTAAGGCAAGAGTGACATATCTGAATTCTCATTGAGGTCTCACTATGAATATGAATAACGTCGTATCAGGTGAAGCATTTCAAATTTCCATGGGCAAAAGATAGGAAGTTTTTGGTTATTTTAATCTCCCAAACTATTGTTTAGAAACAATGAATCGTATTGATTGCCAAATTGGCGGTGTCTGTCTTT
>JXSR01S049802.1:39945-58863 GCA_000969725.1 Ophiothrix spiculata
ACCCTTTGCAGCAGTACAGGTTTCTACATTGACCAGTGCTGCTTGAATATACACACATATGACCATGCAGCTGGCTTTGACTGCATTGGATAACTGGATATATGATGTCACTTGACATTTTCCAATGACCTGGCTCTACGGTTGGCCGTAGAATGGCCATATCAAAACACATGGCAGAAGGCTGACTTGATGACATATCTAATTACAAAATATTCGAGGTTGAATTGCTAAGTGGAAAAATCATAGGGAGGATAAGATAAAATATAGAAGAGCCAGGAAGTAATAACAGGATTTTTAATAGTGGCTAATCTTGAATGGTATCAGGGTAATTTTAAACACAATATGGTATAAAATTATGGCTTGAATGTAGGATGAAAACTGCTGGTCATTTTAAAAGAAGATACTATACATGTATATAGTAAATTCGAAAAGAAATTTGGATACTCAGTAATAGAAAAGAGAAAGACGAAGAAAGAAAATATTTTACCGTCTCCGGCCAAGTCAGCCTCGAGTCGAGGCCACTCAAAGACCTATGCTGAATTTTGTATAATTTGACCATTTGTCTGTTTTGGAACATTTATATTTTTTTTCAAAAAGAACACAGATAGCTTTTAATAGTCCATGACTAAACCATTTTGTTTCCCTAAATATAATTACAATGTTCTAAACCAGTGAAATGAATCAAATAATAAAAGTTTCAGTTTTTGATCTTTTAAAAACAAGATCATAAATTATCATCACTAGATTTCTCTCAAAATATGTTACAAAAAATTTTAAATTTCACTTAGTCCAGGACTAACTTTAGTCCTGTTTTGTACATACGGACCTAAATCGGAAGAAATTGTGGGTTTTACATCTGCAGGTAAACATAATCCAATTACACACGTCATAGATACTGATGTGCGTTGTGTCAACTACATTTGTTCTGTGTTCAACTACACATACGCTTATCTGTATCAATTCATGATGTGAAACAGACATATTTATTATTCTAAAAGACATTTTTCATAAAATGTTATCCTGTGCTTGCATTGAGAAAAGTTGTCACTATAATGGAAATTCACTCCACATGTTGCATTCAGTCCTGACAATGTTATGACATCCAAGAGGGATACTTATTTTTTGGTGACCGTTTTTAAATATATCATATGACAGCTATTACTAGAATTAAGACATTCTTACATTCACATGATGGCTTTATATTAGTTTCTATCTGATATTCACAATACTCTGAAAGTCATTAGCAAGTTACAATTCCAATTCAAAATTTTTGGAGCAGTGATTAATATGTCACAAAAAGTGAACCATTTTGACGAGAAAAGATTACACATTGAGGCAAATTTTTATTGAACCACAAGTGATAGGGTTCAGGCACTGGCGTGAACCTTAGTGTCAAAACTTGTCAAAATTAGGGTGATTTTACATTGCAACTCTGTGGGGGCTACAGCCCCCAAAGACATCCATAGACACGCCACTGTTAGGGTCAAAACATTTGGTGCAACAAGTCTTTGTTATCTTATAATCTGATATATAGTTCCAATGTATTTTCTATTAATAACGAAAATTATAGACCAGTAGCAAACATAATCATGCTGGTTCAATAATTTTACCTTGATTCAATTCAATACATGTGCAATTTAGCGCAAAGTTTATTCTGTTTTTAACTGGAAGGGCCAAATCATAGTCGGCCTCCAAACAAAATTTTCACTACCAAACATTTGGTTGTGACGTCAAAGTGATGAGTGACTCCAAACAAAATAACTTCAATACCGAGTTGAGACCAAATAAAATTTCGCGCTAGATTGCACATGTTATTGAATTGCCATATACATTGGACCAAATGTATGCTACCCGTTCAAACTTTAAGTTCGATGGCAAATATTTGGTGACGTCACAACCAAATGTTTGTTAGGAAAAATTTTGTTTGGAGGCCGACTATGATTTTGACCCGAAGTTATTTTTATTTGGAGTCATTTGTCAGTTTGACGTCACGACCAATAGCGAAAAATTGTGGAGGCTGTATATCCAAACCCACAGAGCTGAACCATGATTTTATAGGCTACCAAATATTTGAAGCAACAAGTTGTGGCTTTTAAATTGCTCCTGTTGTATTTTTTTATCATGAAAATAGTGACTTGGTCGAAAATTGTCAGTCCCAGGGAATTCATTCCAAGCCTCCCATTGTTAGACAGTTCTTTAGTAATTAAAACTTGTTGCGTCAAGTATTTGATATCGGTTTATTTTTGCTGTTGACAGGGACAAGGGACAGCACCAACAACTACTGCCCCAGCAGTAGACAAGAGTATGAAAATATTGACTGCCAGCATTGAAGGAATGAGACACTGGTCCAAGTACAGTGATGCTGTGGGGCTCCTATTCTTTGAAATATTTGGTAAGGTGATTGTGAAAGTAGCAAGCTTTCTGTAAAAAGGCCAGATTTACTTTTATCCGTTTGCGGTGCGGTTGCGGTGCATTTTGCACTGTAAGAGTACTGGTCCGTATAATTTAAAGCAGATGATTGAATGGTATCAGGTTGAAGTTGAGATTCATTACCACTAACAGTACCCTTAACCCTAACCCTGAATTGAGAGGTGCTCCGTTTTCTAGCCTAAGTCCAACTACGTCACAGTAGAAAAAAGCATGTTTTAACCGGGATTCGAACCCATGACCTCTGACTTCCCAAGCGAGGCACACCACTAGCAGGCCACCACGGGGCTGCTGCCCGGGCAGCGATTTCGTCCCCATATGTAACCCGTGTCTATGACGTATTTGGACTTAGGCACATTTTGGTGTTTTTTGACAGTGAGCTTTAGTGAGTTCTAGTTGGGTTAGGGTTAGGCCAATGATATACTAGCAAGACGCATCTAGCTAGACACTAACGGAGACCCTAAGGTTTGAATTATTTTAACTTGCTAACGTCCGGTTAGCGTCAAAAATCAACACACGCTAGCTGCGTCTTGCTAGTATATCATGGGCTTTATAGTACAAAACGCACCACAGCAACCGCACTGCAAACAAAAAAAATCTGGCTTTTAGACTATCTGTATCTGATAAGAGCATGATTTATGGATCTATCCATTAATTACACGCTTCGCTGTAAGATATGGTCAGTAACAATATGGTCATAACATCTTGTATTCATGTTGTGTAACTACTCGGACAACGTCTTTGATAATTTTTGCATATTCTGCAACAGATAGCTAATGTGTTTGTTTGTTTCTTTGTTTGCTGAAGGATGTATTATAAGTATGGGTGAAAACATAGTCGGTCTCCAAACAAAATGTTTGCACCAAACATTTGGTCTTGACGTCACCAAATATTTGAGATTTAAAGTATAATCCAGTAACAAACATTTGAGGCAATGTATAGACCATTCTTATAATTGACATACTTCCACCGTTGATGGGGTAAATCCACAGTATCGGACAGGGAATCGGAACTCAGAACGAGGGCAAGTAGGGTATTATCATTCTTGACCTTTTTCTGAGTTCTGATTCTCCGTCCGATTCTGTGGATTTACCCCATCAAAGGCAGGAGTATGTCATTTATAAGAATGGTCAATATGGCAACTCAACACAAGTGCAATTCAGTTTGTTTTATTTGGTCTCAACTGGGTATTGAAGTTATTTTATTTGAAGTCAATCGTCATTTTGCAGTCACAACCAAATGTTTGGTAGCAAAAAATTTGTTACTATGTTTTGACCCTATCAGTAGGCTGGAGTAACAATTGAGACTATGGTCACAATCGGTGTTCCTGCTAAGGCCGTACGGCGGAAAATTGGCGCAAAAGGTTTCTGAAAATGTGTGAAAAATGCTTTTCCTTGCTCTACTAACCAATTTTCAGCCTCAGCTTATAATTTTGGCGCAAGCACCTTTTCAACTTTGTCAAAGTTGATTGAATTGGTGCAAACTCAAGAACCTTAAATGGAACACTGATCAGAACACTTAGTACAAACAGTTGTCAACAGTGTTTGATGATAATATGACCATTTTGTACAAACTTTCAAAAAAAAAATTTCTTTTTTGCAAAACTGCGCCCATAGGACATATTCTATATGATGGAGAATTATACCAGTGCACTCTGCTAATATTTAGCTATATTTGTGATGTGAGTTTTTTCAGTTTTCAGTGCTACTTTTTTTTGCAGGAATTCTAAATTCGGCAACAACAATGGATGAAACAGGTGCAGCAAAGCTCTTTAGCCTCAAAGATGGACAACATTCTCAGAAGTGCATCTTTTATGAAATTGTAAGTCAATGAAATTGATATTGCTATATAAGTTAGACTAGTCCATCTAGATGGACCTCACAAGCGAGCGCTGTAGGCACGAGGTCCAACAACTTACACCTCCTGCTGGGTTGGTGACCAGTCAATTGTAGCTAAACAAATAGAGGTATAATGTAATTAAATAGATGGTTATATTTGACACAGACTTGAATAATAGAGGAAATAAGTGCAGAGGTTTTTGGTTATCACAAACTGCCCCTTCTAGAGTTACAGGGTGATATCATATTTCACTTGCTTTGGATTTCCAAGACAGGATTTGTTGTAAGTTGATGGACCTCACACTTCGTGTTTGCTTGCGAGGTCCATCTGGATGGACTAAGTTAGACCGCTTCTTGAATTTCTTACAGTTAGTATAAGGTAATTTTAATTTTTAATTGATAAGGTCATGCAAGAAAAAAAGCTGAAACTATCCTAGAAACACAACTGAAACAGACTATTAACACCTAGTTTTGCAATCTTGAAGGCTACCAAAGTGATTTCAGGAGATGGATTTAATGACAACTGAAACCTCTTTTACTTCAATTTCATGTAAATCCAGCTGTAATATTTCAGCCCCTAAGCCCATCTTAATGCTGCAAATCACTTTAAAATCCTCTTCACAGTGACAGGACCAAGGAAAATATAAGTACATTTGATTTTAGTTTGTACTCACTTTTGTAAAAGTGAGATTCTTTTTATCCATGTGCAATGCAGTTGCAGTGCGTTTTGCACTGTAATTAAGGGTACTGGTAGTGGTATAATTAGCTATAATTTAAGGGGCCTGTTAAGGCTTTTTTCATAAATGTTTTTTGCTCTGTAACTCAGCAACAGATAATTAGATTCAAATAAAAGTATACATTTCTAGAAGCGGATTTGTATACTGAACATGATGGTCAGGTCATTTTTGGACCAAAATGCGTAATTTTGGACCTAGGGTCCAAAAATCATGTTTTGGGCCCAAAATTTTACGGGAAAGCTAACTAAATTTTGCTTCGGTAAAAATTCTTACCAAATAAATTTTTAAAATCTAGAAAGCAATATCTGGGATCGCTTTTCTCAAATTTTTGATTTTTTTGATAGTTTTTGAGATATCGCCAAAAATTGGTCCAAAAAATGTCAAAAATCCCACTCCTGACACCATTTTTGGCAAAATATGCCACATTTTGACCCATTTTTGGCAATATTTCAAAAAATAAGATAAAAATCAAAAATTTGAGAAATGCGTTCCTAGATATTGCTTTCTAGATTCTAAAAAGTAAAATGGTCTAAAATGTTACCAAAGCAAAATTTAGATAGCTTTCCCGTAAAATTTTGGGCCAAAAACATGATTTTTTGACCTTTTTTGGACCTTAGGGCAATAATTTCACATTTTGGTCCAAAAATAAGCTAACCATCATGTTCAGTATGCAAATCCACTTCTAGAAATGTATACTTTGATTTGGATTTAATTATCCGTCGCTGAGTTACAGTCCATAACCCATTTCTGAAAATGAAGGGTTCACAGGGCCCTTAAAGCATACAATTGAATGGTATCAGATTGAAACTGATTGATTGATTCAATAATGACCGTCCGTTTTCAATGCGGTTCCGCATGCAGTGCGTTTTGAATCAATATAATAGTTTTCAGCGAGAGTGATTCTGAAACGCATGCATTTACTTGAATCGGTCCCTGGAGCGATTCGTCCGTTTTGAATGCATTTTGGTTGTGCAGAAACTTTTCATACATAAGCTTGCTGAGAAGATGATGACAAGGAACCACATTGAAAACGGACAGTCAAAATTAGATCTCAGCTTCAACCTGATCAGGTCCTGATATCATTCAATCATGTGCTTTACATTGTACCATTACCAGTACCCTTATAGTGCAAAACGCACCGTAACCCCATCGCAAACGGATAAAAGGAATCTCACCTTTCGGTTTTTCTATAAGTAAATTAGGCAATCTTAAACTTGCACCACTGGAAAGCTGCTAAGGAGCTATTGGCAACAATAAACATTTCTTATTTCAGACCATTAATTTTCTTTTTTCACAGGATCGCAATCTTCCACGTTTTACTAGAGGGCAATGGCTTCGCTGTGTTGGCAGCTTAGAAAAGAAAAGCTGTTTGTTTCGAGTGGTTACAGTGCGTCAGGCAAGTCAACAAGAACAGGGATCGGCCAAGTCTGTGATAGCTAAATGCGACCAGGTTATGAATGAAAGGATAGCCGAGATGCAAGAGCCATAAAGATTCATTTCGGAGTATTGATCTTTTAGTAAAGTGTGTGCCAGTTCATAAAGAAACAATTTTAAATCATACACTTGATTTTGTCATTATCAATGCATTCAGGCTCTTGTTTTGTAAATACTGTTTAAACCAATTATGCTTGATTTGCATTTTTATGAAATGGGCTATGATGAAATTGATGAAGTCAATATTATTTTACATAGAATGAAACAATTGTTCTATGTTATTAAATGGCAAAAAGTTTGAAACCAAAGCGTTATTAATAAAAATGATGCAACATTCTGTGGTGCACTTATCCCTGTTTTTCAATGATATGATTAGAAGTACTATTAGATATCAAAATGACCCATAGTTTCGTATTTTGCAAAATGAAGAGATGAATTTCAAAAATTTGTTGGTACACATGTTCACTCTTCTATCAAACAAACATTGTTCAAGCACATGAGAATAGAGAAAGAGATTGGAGAGTGTAATGACACTGTATAATATAATTAAATGTTTAACTTATTTGAGAAAGAGTATTGTATTAAATTATTCAAGATAAATACAAAAATATTAATATATGAATTAATAAAGTTAATTATCTCATGAACTGCTTATATTTAGCAAAACTTAACTGGTGTGAATCTTGTTGTTAATCATCTCTGACAGAGTGAAATTGTCAAAAAACTTTGATGATTCCTACTTTTTTGGCAACAGCATTTACTATAATAGTTAAAGAGCCTCAGCCTTGTTGCTTAACTTTGGAATTGCAATTGCAGGTAAGAGTTCCAAGCAAATGGCGCTAAGATGCAGGCATTGCAGATAAATTTTACCCTCCACCGTGAATTTGCAGGATGCACATACACTCCCGGTCAAAAGTGATTGCGCATGCTAAAATATGGGAATAAACATAATTATTATATCAAACGACCAAGACACTGACAAAATTCTTGTTTTTTATAGGTGCCTAATGTATCCAATATAAACAATCTTTGTTTCCTCTGATATTTGATCTTCCATAACCGTAAAAATGGCCGATTTCCTGGACCATATACAAATACACCGCACATACTTTTTGCTATGTACCAATGTAGTTTATTAGTTCAGTGCTCTTTTTTTCTTTTCTTTTTTCAGGTCATAAGTTTTCAAACGAATGTGCAGTCATTTATCTAAACTCCTGTTTTTGAATGTGGGGAAGAAAGTATACAATATGTTTAGCACGCCATATTTTTAAATGTGGTAAATTCAATTTCTGTTGAGTTCTTTAAATCTATATATGTAAATATAATCCCAAAAAATATGACGCAAATGATGAACAGTTCACAAGATATGGCTGGTTATTTTGTGCGCAAACATTTTTGACCGGGAGTGTATGCCAGGAAATTTTTACCAAACTGTGATGAACAATGAAAGGCGTGCAAGTTGTGCAACATCTTACTAGTGACGCCACTTCCGTCCATTTAGTAAACATTGTACAAAGATGCTAGTTATCAGTAAATTTTCCTGACTTCGGGAAAATTTTTTCTCTGAATTTACATGTTTATTTACAGCCTTTTCAAAGCCTTTTTGCCTAAATATGCATGCCTTTCAGGAAGTTTTCAAGATTTTTTGGCCAAAGTGAGTAGTGTCTCTGTGTACAGAGAATTAATTAACAAATGACAGTCTTGACTGTGTTGATAATTTCAACATATTAACAATTAACATTCTCATTAAAGGGCTAGATACACTTCAATATTTGTAGTCATTTTCATTCAGAATTTTATCATTGGTGTAAATTTTCTACAACGTTGCAAACTGTTCATTCTGAATGAGCATTTTCATTCTAAATTTTCAAACTATGCAGACATTTTTCACCCCACCGCACATTTTCAAGTGCATACTGATGGTAGTATAATGTTTTATATTCATTTCTAAGAACTAGATCTATTCATGGAAATCTAATCCCACCTCTAAATGATGGTTATGTTTTACATGATGTGATATTGTGCATGGAAAATGTTCATTCAGCATGAAAATTTACACCATTCTTAAAAATTACTCACCATGAGAACAATTTTTGAATGAAAATGTCTTCAAACTACACAAATGACGAACTGTATCTAGCCTTTTAAAGAGTGACATACAAAATGAAAAGAACATGCATTAAGGCTCTCTGCAGTCGTGGGCTATACAGGGTCAAAAAATGAGTGATGTTTCAAATGCAATTATCTACAGGTCTTATTTTAAGCAGCATGTTTTACTGAGCATTTTGACACCTCTGTCAAAAAAATCTGTTGAAAAAAGGCGGCGTGCCGGCCAAAAAACAATTTTCCGGGATGGGAGTCAAGAAATTGAATACGCCAGAATAAGAACATCCCTTCTGTTAATTATACTTATAAAATGTAAATGAATACAAATCTCTGAAAATGCTTTCACATCACTAAAATAGCATTTCCATGTCAATATCCTAATCATAGTGTCACATTTGACCCTGTAGTTGATTTTTTTAGACATTGTTAGATAATTGTTATAGTACATAGTTGATATATTTAAAACAGCCATTACAAGAAAATCCCAACTTATGAGCTCCCCTCTGCAACTATATGCTAGAAAAATTATCTAACAATGTCTAAAAAAGTCAACTACAAGGTCAAATGTGACACTTTGATTGGGATAAAGACATGGAAATGCTTTTTAGTGATTTGAAAGCATTTTCAGAGATTTGTATACATTTATATTTTACAGAACTTAACAGAAGGGAGCTATTGGAGTTGTATTGTGTATCTTATATTATGGATTTGGGTTCAGGAAATCCATTCTTGCCATTCAAATTAAAATTGAAGTTGTCGTTACTCTGGAAATGATGTTTTTATTAAAATTTTGCTGTGGGGGCGCTTTAAATCTGAATGGCCATTTATCAAACCTATCAGGTAAATAGTTTGAACTTAAGCATTTAATGCCAAAGAAAATGACAAATTAACCTTTTTCTGAAAGTTTGAGCCACCTAGCCCTAATAATTTCCGATCTATACAGCCTTTTAATTGCATGTGTATTAGCCTATATACAATTGCAAGTAGCAAAAGTGTGTTGACCTCAATGGGTTTCAATTTCAAATGACTATAACATCATAACAAAATTATGAAAAATCATGAAAATTGCATAGGATGTTTGAATTATATCTGGTAACAAGTTAATTGCATGTTTTGAATGATATCTGATATCAAGTTTGTAGCAACAAAACTACTCATTTTAATTGGGATGATGACGTAAAGTGAAAAGCGCCACCACAACCAAATTGATATTAAACGTCATTTCCGGAAAATCAACAACTCAAATTACAAGTTAAGCAGTGTGAATGTATTTCTTGACCCCAAATCCATATTATATGCTATAAAAACATATAAAAATGTTATTTAAAGTGTGAAAAATTAATGAAAAACAATGTTTATGACATTTGCTCGGTTGAAAATAGTTTTTTGATCACCCCACCATTTAAACATCACCCGTAAATATCAACCATACAGCGGAACTGTGCAAAGAGCAAATTGATCAATCAAAAATAAAATCTCCTGCAGTTACTTAGAATTACTGTAATGTTTCATAATGGATGACCATTGACCTACCAAAAATAAAAAATCACCTGCGGTTATACTAATAATTACTGTATTGTCTTATAATGAATGGCCAAGTAAATTCCCCTGCAATTACCAAGAATGCTGTATAGTCATAATAGATGGACATTGACCTTGACTACAAATTCTTAGAATTTTTAGTCCCTTAATCAAAAGTAAAATCACCTGCAAAATACTTAGAATACTGTATGCTGATAGGTGAACAGCAAAAGTATTCAGTGTACAAACCCTGGTAGAAATTGAGTACAATTCTAGTACAAATCGAGTACAATTCTAGTACAAGATTGGAAAGTGCACATTTGGAACATCATTCGCGTACACTTAAGTACAATTCTAGTACACATTTTTTGTACTAGAATTGTACTTAAAGTGTACTTGAATGATGTTCCAAATGTGCATATGCTAACGTGCATGACGTTCCTGGTGCTGCTCTCCTGAATGGTCTGAATATTGTATAGCATTCCCGCAAAGATGGCCGCTAATCCAAAACACGGATAACCTCTATATGCAGATGCATGGATGTATTGTTGATTTGTGATACACAACTCTGTATGTGTTTGAATACCTAAATGACCTCTTCATGATCATCTACATAATTGACCGACTATCATGAACTCTAAAGGCGAAATCATACTCGGCCTCCAAACAAAATTTTTCCTACCAAACATTTGGTCGTGACGTCACCAAATATTTGATACAGAATAAAGATAGAATAAACTAAACTAAAAATTGTTTTCCATGCTTGAAGACTTTCATAGTACCGTATTCATTTAAATAACCGCCCGGGGCCCTTTAAAAAGTCATTTTGCATGGGCCATTATTTTTGAAATTGACAGGATAAATTCTGAGTTAAAATAACCACCCTTTTTAAAAGCAAAAAAATGCCCTAAACAACAAAAAAGATGAATAAAATAAAAAGAAAAAAACATTTTGTTGGAGTTTATCACCTCACATGCATGCATGGTAAGAAGAATCTGAATGCAACTTATTGGTGCTAAGTTTCACCAAAAAAACCTGGGTGGACGCTTATTGGGGCATGGGCGGTTATTGGAATGAATACGGTATGCTGCTAGGGTATCGTCTTGCCAAAGATATACAAATCATCAAGATACAAAAATAATTGCCTTTTTCATCTCAAGAATATAATCAATAATCTGCCAAGATCAGCTCTTTACTGTAAAGCCGAAAACATACTCGGCCTCCAAACAAAATTTTCGCTACCAAACATTTGGTCGTGACGACAAAATGACGAGTGACTCCAAACAAAATAACTTCAACACCGAGTTGAGACCAAATAAAGTTTTGCGCTAGATTGTACATGCTATTGAATTGCCATATACATTGGACCAAATGTTTGCTATCCGTTCATACTTTAAGTTCGATGGCAAATATTTGGTGACGTCACGACCAAATGTTTGGTAGGAAAAATTTTGTTTGGAGGCCGAGTATGATTTCGCCTTTAGAGTTCATGATAGTCGGTCAATTATGTAGATGATCATGAAGAGGTCATTTAGGTATTCAAACACATACAGAGTTGTGTATCACAAATCAACAATACATCCATGCATCTGCATATAGAGGTTATCCGTGTTTTGGATTAGCGGCCATCTTTGCGGGAATGCTATACAATATTCAGACCATTCAGGAGAGCAGCACCAGGAACGTCATGCACGTTAGCATATTAACTGCTTCAAATAGCCCGCCAGATTCAGGGTTATTGATTGAATAAAGATTACTAAGGGAATGACCTCTTTTGTTAGCGATCACGCATGAGTGAAGTTGATACTCTCTATTATTATCGCTCGAGGGTGGCTTCAGATAATAAATATGCTGACGCTTCAGATGCAGAGTTGTTGATTTTTGATGAACAACTTTTTAGCATGTTCTGCTATAGCGTGTTTGAATAACTTTAAACAAAAAAAACTTTCTGAAATTGAATAGAATGACTTTAAACTTACAGGCCATTATTCCAGAAAGGTATTTAGCTAAACCACAGTTTTATTTCTCATCAACAGCATGGCTCATTGAACTGTTCCCCTTGAAAGCTGTTATAGTGCGTGTCATTCCTGGACAATTATTGTTCAGTTATTAATACCGTGTATAGCCAAACACCTTTTTGGAATATGGGCCTAAATGTTTTCAGTTTAACAGTTATAGCAGAATCTAAAGCAAAATGCTACTTGTTGAATATTTGTTGCTTTGCCATTTTCAAATGTTAAGCTCCTGCCTTTACACATACTCAATTTCCGACGTGCGATGACAAGAACATTGTGCCGTCTAATGATTTATGTGGACACTATGGCATGCATAACACGCTAATTTGAATATCAACTGTGGGTTCATATCAACAATGTAGAGATATGATGAGTTGTTGAAATGGTCATGTACATTTGCATCAATATTCATATGCAAGACTTCCATCTCTAGGGGAAGCTGATTTTGGTAGGAATTTAATAGAATGCAAACATTTATTTTGCGAGTGAAATACAATAAATTCAATGCAAATGCAGTGGATTTTTATGCATCCAATCCCAGCATCCAATACAGATAGCCCATATTAGGTTCGAGTGAAACGGCTGAGTGAATGGGGCAGCAATCGTTCAACACATTGATTTTGTCACATTACCCGAGCAAAGTGGAAAGCAAATTTATTAATCTAACTTGTACATGACAGAAACTTAATACCTGTATATTTGTGAAAAAATGTGAACCTTTTCAAATGTCAGATGTAAAACCAAATCATCACCTAATGAAAACAAAGTAAATTAGTTAATTATGCAATAAACACATTGTCCCGTATTCCAGAAAGATGTTAAAATAAACAATTGTTTAACTGAGCATCAACTGTCCAGGAATGATACGCATCATTGCAGCTTTCAAGCAGAACAGTTCAATGAGTCGTGCTGTTGATGAGAAATAAAACCTTGATTTAGCTAAACACCTTTCTGGAATACGGGCCATAAACTTTACGAGCCAAATATATTATTAAGTAATCCACCCCATACTTTAAAATTCTTCCTTCCTGATTGGCTACGATGTGTACTGAGTGTATGAATTGCCTGGAACTTATGCATTCTTAAGGGGCGCACCATTAGATTTCCAGGGGGGAGCAGGAAGTTTTTCGAAAAAAAAAAATTCCCCCTCCATAGGCAGAAGAAAAAACAAATTCACCCTGAACATGGAATAGGGGAAAAAACATTAATTTCCAAGAAAAAAAAATTCGCTCCCGAACAGGACGCGAAAAAAAAATTCCACCCCGAACCCAACTTCCTGCTCCCCCCCTGAAAATCTTATGGTGCGTCCCTAAAAAAAAAGGCACATACCCCGGTATTTATCTTAAAATAAGTTCGTCAGGATTGTTGTTATTCATAATTTGGTTAAGATTTATGCGTTACAAATCCAGTATTTTACTCATGTTTTTGACATTTCGTCTTCCGTCGGAAAACTTCTTCAGATCTGTGACGACCTAGCCACTTCACTCCCGCGGGAACATTGTTTCTCATCCACAGGAGGCAATTTACACATATTTACACCTGTCCTGAAGGTGTACTGATGATCTATTGGGGAAGCTAAATATTAGAATTAGAAATATTGATTTGGTAGGAGAAAATAAGGATACAGAAATAGAGCAAACTGAGGGGAACTTCTACAGTAGACGCCATTTTTTTCGCGCTAAGTAATTTTCGTGCACAGGCCAATTGTGAATCATTTAGCACATTTTAATTTTTGCACTCATGATATTTTTTACATGCAGCGGTATGCACATACCATTTTTTCACAGTACGCCGATTTTTGCACAAAGCAAGCTGAGCGGAAAATAAAAGTAGCGTGAAATATACTACTTAAACAGTAAAGAGTCACACAATGCATGGATTGCTGGACAAGCCACATCTGTCAGTAGTTAATGCACTGAAAATACACTGCTGATTGATGCTTCTCCACAGCATTAGGTTTAGACATAGATATGAAATTATTTTGAGAAAATCCTGCTGTACCAATTATTGGTCTATCATTATGCACTTATTGTCAATTTTACTATACACGCACACACACAACGTAAACAATAGAGGCTGACCTCGCATGCCAGCTACATTAACCTGATATATGCGGTGTCAATTCTAACATCGCCATTTCAAAACTATTTGATCAAATCACTTGTTATTTTCACAAAACAGAGGAAATATATTCAGCTTTTGCCATGCTAAGTTTCATGTAAATCATTTACTTGTAAAGGTAGCGAAGCTTACTGTTTATGAATCCACATGCCAACAGAATTTCTCTGTCGGCAATGCAAAATATCATTGAGATTTCTGCCGAAAACAACAAGTGGTGCTGTGATAGTCACGAGGGCGTGGTTAGAAAACAATACCAGCTACAGACCCATTACTTTCTGTCATTCAAGCTTGCTGTGTCCTTATGTGATATCTGAAAGGACGACCTCATTGGCCACTGGGAAAATATGCGACTGATGTCATATGTGAAGGCCTATAAAATACAAGTTAACTAACATTTTCAGGTCTGTGTAGATGTTAACCAGGATGGATCAATACCTGATCGACCTTTGGGGCTTTGTTGTTCAATGGCCTGTAACAAAAGTCAATATCATAATAGGATGTTTGCTAGTTTATACTTAGTAACAGGGTTTAGGAAGCAGAAAGGTCGTGCTCAGTTTTACTGTAGGGATAACTGCATAATGTATGCCTATAGTATTGGTATTAACCAGCAACTCCGTACTTCTGCTCACCTTGTAGTGCAATAAAAAATGTATCTCCATTAATGACCAAATGAATAAGTCACACCTCTTCGTGTGGGTACAAGAAAGTCGTACCTGCAATGGCTGTCATATGTATATTTAACACCTTGTCATAAAAATGTGAAAAATCCCTCAAATTTCCCTCAAAAATGTCAGTGGTTCTTGAAATGGTTCTTATTATTACCTGAAGAACCATTTCAAGAGCCACTGACCTTAGACTGGGCATTCTGTACTAGTGCACAATTTATGACAAGTGGCAGCTATTGAAGATGCAACTTTCTCCAACCCGCATGATAACTTGATCAATATACAAAGCCAGGAAGGCATGGTGCACTGTAAATCACTTTTGTTTACATACTACCTGAAGAACCATTTCAAGAGCCACTGACCTTATAGACTCGGCATTCTGTAGCGCATAATTTATGACAAGTGGCAGCTATTGAAGATGCAACTTTCTTAAACTTGCATGATAACTTGATATACAAAGCCAGGAAGGCATGGTGCAATGTAAATCACTTTTGTTTAACTACTACCTGAAGAACCATTTCAAGAGCCACTGACCTATAGACTGGGCATTCTATAGCGCATAATTTATAACAAGTGGCAGCTATTGAAGATGCAACTTTCTCCAATTTGCATGATAACTTGATATACAAAGCCAGGAAGGCATGGTGCACTGTAAATCACTTTTGTTTACCTACATTGTTGCATGAGGTAATCAATAAGCCTTTTGACTGCATGATGATGAAGCATAAAAAGCCTGTCACCAAGCACAACTAACTCATGTTTCTTTTATCTTAAGCATCATAAATTAAAATAGCAAAATTCTAGCAGAAAGTCTGTAACAAGCATTATCAGGAGGGAAACCCATGTCTTGAGGTACAAAATATCCAACAAGCGCTTGGGTTCTCTCAATCCCCTTGAAACAATAGTAGATACAAACTTATCGAAGCATTTTCCAAATTATACAAAATGCTCTTGTTTTTCATCCATAAATTTCCTGTGAATCTTAAATCCTTAGTCCCTGTCACTGTGTTGAGTCGCATATTAACGACAGTCAGTACTGTTTATTCTTTTAGGGACGTGTCTCTGGATCTATATGTGATTCCATTTGTTTTCAGTTCTCTTACAATGCCTGGTGGTAAACGGCCTGTTACTGATATAGCGTAGCATCCTTTCTGGTTGCGATCTGGGGGTAAAACAATAACAATGTTTATTTAGTGAAATTTTGGTGACAGTATGACAAAGAATTCAAGACTACTGCTCAGCACTTGCGTTTTTGGTAAAAAAATTCATAGAAACCCTTATCCGTCCTCAGCTTTTGGTATGAGATGTATCGTAACACATAGATATAACGGGAGATACTGGTCTGCGTATACCGCAAAATGTAATGGGCCAGCTCAGGCTGAGCTTTTGTCAGCTATGAGGCTCAAATGGGAGGAATCATCCACAAAAAATACAAATACCCCCAATTTGATTTAAATGCCAGAATAAATTTGGTGTCGAGTCTAGTATCTCCCCTCTATATCTATATTGCCTGACCTCTTGATTTCCTACGATGGACATTGGTGACATCCAACTCGATTTTGACAGCAGGAAATCTTTGGAGGTTGAAAAACCCAACAGTGGAAAATCAATATGTCCCGTGGTTTAGCTGTGACCAATGTGACTTCATTCATACATCCAAAACTACTCATTAAATAACAGTGTATCAAATGGATATCTAACTGTTTGCTAGCCAATCTTTCTTACTTAGTAAACTTTAAAAACTCTCAGCAAACTACTAAAGATTTTATCATTCCAAAGAGGAGTAAATTTCCATATGCCCATTTCAATTAGGTTTGCTCCCCCATTAATCCTACTTTGTAAACTGTACTTTGACTAAAACATGTTAAGCTACAATTCATCTGGCAAAATATAACAAATTTGATGTTAAAGCAAATCAGTCCAATTTGGAGCAATTACTTAAAAATGTCTTTTGGCGATTTTGGTAACAAAATATTTCTTCCATCTAATAACCCAGGAGAAACTTTAAAACTAATTTTTTTTTTATTTCGGATACACAAAAGGAAATGTGTTTGAATATGGTATAAACCATGATTAAACTCACATACAAAACCATACTGGACAATACAATGACCACACAATTGAATTTCAACTGCATGCTGTAGTATTACAAGCACAGTTCAAGTTCATGCATTACTCACAAACAAACCTTGTGTTTTGTTGTATGGGTTGGTAATAAATAACTTGCCAGTTTTTCAATGTACTTTGGTGTGCCAGGGTAAGGGTTAAGGAATAGGCAACTGATAAAACAACATTGTTCATAAAATCAAAATGTTTGGACCGATTCACTGAAATATAAACTTAAACCTCTGCAGAAAATTACACCATGCTCCTTTTTAACTTGAATTTCAAGAAAAAAGAAAGTCTCATAAAAAAGTGGAAAAAGTTATTTAGGTTCCATTAAAAACTTGACCCTAACCATGACCCCAACTCGATAACCATGATCCGACTCTAACCCTAAACATACCCTAACCCTAAACCCCAACCCTAAAATTTTGGATGGGACTTAAAATACACTTGGTCCACAAAAGCTATGCAACTTACTAATTCTTTGCCACTTTCCAACCCAGCTATCTTCTGGACTCATCAGTGATATGATCCTGTGAAATAATTACAAGAAAGAAATAATTGAACACAATGAACGATTGCTAATGAGCGTAAAAAGAAGGATTGTCCTAACAGCAAAATCAGAATCTAATGATTTCTTAGATTTTAAGGTGTTGGTGGGATACTTTAAAATGGGTATGGAATTAACGTACAACCACTGGCTGTATGGTGATGGGCAGTGGCGTAGCCAGACTTTTTGGTCAGGGGGGGGCAAAGATATTTTGTTTTTTTGATTTTTTTTCCTGATTTTTCCCCGGCGTGTGCACATTTCTTCTCAATTTTTCCCGCCAAAAAATCCATTTTTGTACACCCAAAATAAATTCAAATCGATTTTAAAAACTGACAAGCAAAAAAAAAAAGGTTAAAGCAATTTTTGCGCATCTTTTCACAAGATTTTCTGCTTTTCCCCATGTTTCCTGTCTAGCAGTCCTGCAGCTGCTCTCTCATTTTTCTCTTGTCCTTCCCGATTTACGCCACTGGTGACTGGTTCGCGGTTTGTTTGTTTTTTCACGTTCAGGACCAATGTTTTTTTCATAGAAATTACTGTTTTTTCTCTATTCCATGTTCAGGGGGATTTTTTCTCCTGCCTGTGGAAGGGGAATTTCCTGATCCCCCTGGAAATCTAACGGTACACCCCTTAGGCCAATGAAAAATCCCCATGTTCTTGTCAGGAATATAAAACTTCTCATTGCAACGAATGAGACGGGTTTTTTTAAAATAAGGCCACACTAGGACTTATATTTCAGTAAAACCCAGCATAAAAGATGCAAGATTTATTTGCATAATTTTGGTACCTGTGAAAGGAATCTTACATGTAGTCCCCCTGAAATGGTAGTCCACCTTCCATAGACCATAACGGAGTAAGCGTGAGAGATGATATACTTTACTGTACAACCCGGACAAAAAGAACGGGGGACTTACATTCCTGCAACACTGGTACACGGTCATTTTGAGTCATCTTATAAGAAGGATTTACCAAAATTTATAAGTGAATAAACATCAAAATGCTCTTACCCATCAAATGATGAACTGGTACAATCATACACCATATCTCTGTTTCCTTTCATCTGTAAATATCGGTCACAATTATCACATCCATCTGCTTCAAACTGATCTATTGTCTACAAAAAGAATAGAAAATAAAATGTTATGTGTGCTTTCCTAAATGGAGGGTTCGGATCCCTGATGTAAAGCCTGGTTTCTGAACCAGGATCAAGCCAAAATTGCATTCACACTTCCCCAATTGTCATCTAGCCAATCAGTTTAGAAATGAATTTGTGTTCTCATTGTACATGTCTAGCACTCCGTAAAAATATGTGACGGGATATTATATACTGTATTATTCTATTAATTGCCCATTTACGAAAAGGGGCACTTATTAGGGTCCAATTGTTAATTCACATCTTAC
>JXSR01S049819.1:874-13429 GCA_000969725.1 Ophiothrix spiculata
TGATGAAAAGGAAATATATAACTCTTAAACAGACGCGACTTAGGGAATATCTTTTACATCCCAAACAACATTTCCTAGTTTTTCCCATCATCAGTCTCAAAGGTATCCCGTATTATATAGGTCACAAAGTGAGTTTAAACTCCTTTGGGTAAACACTGTTAAATAAGGAGATTTGTAGCAAATCATGATAAGCCTTAATCTGACTTTAAACCCAAGAAATAGAACGACCGGTGTTGCAAAATCTACCGTCACCTAGTCATTTCATATGATTTTTTTTCTGAAATTCGACATTTTAATATTTATCAATTTGTTAAAATCGTAAATGATGGTGTTTAGTATGTTATTTTTGGTTTTCTCTTTGAATAAAAAAGATATTTATTGAACATACCAATCAAACGTCTGATCTGAACAATTTAGCACTAGTAAAGACACTTTCGATATCAGATTTATCTGGATTATTATTTGTCAAACCCCGATTTTGTTTTGTATTTTCGGTTGCATGATGTTTCAAAACATCTTTACTTGCATGGAAAATAGGGGAAATAAACAAACACGATTAATATTAATTACAAACATAATATCACAATAAATATTTAAAAGGTAAATTGGTAAATGAAAGATCTCTCTTGATGTTTCAAAACATCTTTACTTGCATATGAAATAGGGGAAATAAACAAACAGAATACATCAAACCAAAAACATGAAAAGAAATAAGCTCCCGTGTTGTGCAGCATCTCAAATCCACCAGCTTCAGACAGCCCGTAATACGATGCATTGACATTATTTCCTCCAGGTGTTATAACCTTGAATGCCGTTCTATTTGATGCTCCTATATCTGATGCAGCTCTCGCACTAAAATAACGGCTGTAACTTATACTATAGATTGTGGTTTAAGAAGAAAACACAACATATTAGTTTGTTCCACTTACCCATTTTCCTAGTTGTGTTTCATACCTGTCTGTCTGCATTTGACACCCAGGATTTTGTTCGCCAGTGCTGGGTTGAAATTGCATGTATAAAAAGCATGCATGTTCAAGAAGATTGTCAACATTTATAGAATTTTTTTTTAAATAATTGTGACAAATCATTACTGTTTGTCGTAACTACTACTGTGCATGCCGTTTTAAAGTTACAATTCATTTTTAGGTGGTCTCTTTTCTAGCTAAATAAAAAGAAGAGAACAACATAAATATATACTGAAAATTTCGCTTGATTCCGACCGTTAGTTCCAAGTTACAAGCTTTTCAGCATTTTGAAAATCCCCATAGACTACTGTGTTGTAAATAGTGTCGGGGCCCCGACAATAATTAGAAAATGACACATTTTCTCACTTTTCTCAAAAATGCAAGCACATATGAAAGAGTGGTTTGGGGATCGTAAGATATACCACATGAGGATTTTTATAAGCTAAAAATTAAATTTTGATAGTGGTGACCTTGAGGGTGAAAAGTGGATCATGAATTGCCCCTTAAAGTTCGACTTGGTATGAAGGATCATTCTAATTGAATTTGAATTGGAAAAAAATATTTTAGTTTATTTATTAGAAGAATATTAAATAAGGGGGAAATATATTAGGCAAAAATATAGCAGACAGAAACATGGTACGACAGACATATATTGAAGATATAAGTCACATATTACATTGAAATAAATAAATGAAATAATTCAGGGGATTTAGAGTGCGCTATTCCTCCCTGAGTTTTAATTCCACGCAGCCTTATAGCACACTTTACAAAAAATGGTTTGGTATTATTTGATGATTATAAAAGTATATACGGTAGTGCTTTGTGATCACTAAGTGACACTTAAATAACCTCAATATTTCTTGCCCCAGTTTTATGATTCACGTATCGGATTGACGCCAGTATGTTTTGTACTTCCCGGATGTATATTGTAGATGGAATGACATGAGGGTAATGTAAACATCACAAATATTTTCGGAAACAAGTTGTAAAAGCTTGTATGTAAACACGTCCCACATCAGCAGTTGATCAGCAGGGCAAGTAAAGTTGTGGTCCCACTCTTGGTTCCACTAAGCATCGAGATTGGTATGAACGCATCGTGAATGCATTACAAAAATCAAGAGGGTTAACCCTCATCTAACCAAGCTTTTTTTGTAACACGTCTAACCTTGAAGGGGGGGTTGTTACAACCCCTGGATGTTTTGAACGCAACCCCCTATGAACTTAGTTTTGCTATAGGTATAGTTCTCCCCTACCAAACGATAGCAAGATTACAAAAATCGACCAAGGCGTTGCGTAATTATAACGTAATAAAGGCCTCCCAAGTCGAAAATAGGAATTTTGGCAAAAATGACCACCAAAATCAATTTCTTTTAAATTAACGGAATTTCATCGGGTTTTGAAAAGGGAAATGAAAATCCTTTTTAAATGCCCTGCAAGTTTCAGCCTCAAAGCATGCATAATTTTTTTTCATTTTTCAAAATGGCGATTTAAAATGGTCAAAAATGTCACCGGGTTGCAACAACCCCCCTACACCCCAACTTTGACGGCCTACCCTAACCTTAGGTGTACCCCTAATTTTTTCAAAAATGACGGCAAAGGATGTAAAAGAGATTACCAAAACCCTTGGGTCGGTTGCTTTTGCGTTTTTATGAATCAGTTCGATACTCTTTACCAACTTTGCAACCGAACATCCGATAACCAAAAGAAAGGTATCATTTTTAAAGTTTCACATTTCCAGCTTTCAGATGAGATCAAAAAATCCATTTTGATTTTGGGACCCTTAAGGTACCTTTCGATATGACGAGTCACATTTTAAAATCAGGTGTAAATTATTTATAGTTCGATATGTTTACATCGTTTAGACAATTTTGAAGGCACAGAGAAGTAGGTTAGCATGCTACTAGTTCCTAGAGGATTTTCTGAAAGCTTACGTCACAATCTGTTGGGAATTGAAATTGACAGTTGATCGTTACTTTTATTTGATTTCGAGATGATATCCATGTAATTCGACACGAATTAAATGATGCGGTTTAGAGTTGACTTGAATACTGGAACTTGACTTCAAGCAAGAGGTTAATTGGGAAGATTTGTTTAAAGGTACAAATTGAAAAGTATACTGTTTGCTATATGCTATTGCTACTTTAGTAAACAAAATCAAGTAAAAGCTAAAACACCCAACTGCCAACTGTATATATTTTGCATTTGCGAGTATTGTTGCTTCTATTTTTTTTTAATTTGAATTTTCATCAATAGTAAACATGATAAAGGGAAATTACTGATGTAGCAACCCAGGAAATGACGTTAGTTATTGACTGAGTAAAACTAGAACTGAAAGCAAGGTTGAAACTCTATGAACATGATCCTGATTTGAACATATTAACATGTTTCTACTTGCTATTATTGCACATATTTTAGAAATAGAACATCATTTTCATTTGCAATATCAGAATAATATTGAACGTATTGGTCTTGCTGGACTGGGACTAAAGCCGACGACAAAATCCGTTTAATTATGGAATAAACACATTCCACAACAGGTATACTAAATCTTCAATTTAAACATATATATATATATATATATATTTTAACATACCGTATTTTCTGGTTCTGTATAATCAGCACGAAGAACCCAAATCATACAATGGAAGAACTCTGGGAAATATCAGGTTCTATTTATATACGGTATACCAAATAGTATACAAATATTGACTGCTCATGAGCCTTTTTTGTAGTTCGGAATAGCGAGCCTTTTTTAAAAAATTCGGACTGACAAGCCTATATTACAATTCGGACTAGCGAGCTGTTGGACTAGCGAGCCGTCGGACTAGCGAGTTTTCAGACCAGTGAGTTGTCGGACTAGCGAGCTGTCCCATCCTCATCATAATGATCAAGCAAACGGCTCACTTCTTCTGTGAAATGCTTAATATGACAGATGCCCCTGTAGGGTTATTCAACACAGTTGGTTGTCTTGTCTCGTGAATTATTTGAGAAAACAAATTGAATTTCGCTGTTGACTCTGGCAAAATTATCATCATAACTTTCTCTCGTGTCAGGAGATGCTCCAGTTTTTTTTTATCTAGAGCTTTATATTGATGTTTACTTTGATAAGGGCTTCCATGACTATATACGATAAATCAAAATAAGTGATGACCATTGGTGATGACTAATCTAACACTTTCATTTCAGAGAAATTGAAAACACAAGATTTTAGAATTAAAATTTACTTACCATGCTGGCATGTAAAAATCAAGGCTTTTAAAAAAAGTATTCGAATTTGAAGCAGTTATTTTTAAAATCATTTTATATGAGTCTTTCATCATATTTGTACCAGCTGATTAAAAATATTATACGAAATATTAATTAACGCCATTAATATAAGATGCGTGATGATGAGCATTATAAAAGAAGATCCCTACTAATGTTTAAACAAATAAAAACCAGACACCTTCTTTATGCCCATGATATAGACGCTAATGAAGACGCTAAAGTTGAAAATATTTTAACCTGCTAGCGTCTTCTTAGCGTCTTCGTAGCGTCGAAAATCAAACCAGACGCTAGTTGCGTCTTGTAAGAATATCATTGGCATTATTCAGCATAATTGCTTTGCATTGAAAAATAAAGGCAAACAAACAAAATAGGCCAAACAAAAAACAGACAGAGAAACAAGCTCCCCCGGTTTGTAACATCTCAAAACTATAATATGATGCGGTAACATTATTTCCTCTAGATGATGTAACCTTGATGATGTAATGCCGTGCTATTTGATGCTCTTCTACTTCTGAAGCAGCTCTCGCACTAAAATCACGGCGGTCTATATTCTAGTTAAGAAAAAGTACAATAAATTGTTCTATTTACCCATTTTCTAGTTGCGGTTATTCGTTTCTTATGTGTTTACATTTCATACCCATGTTTGCTTTTCCGTGATTAGTCGACGTATCCTTTAATATTAATATTGGTGTTTGTTCTAGACTAACTCTATATCCTTCAACATTTATTTACAGTTTCTAAATATAGAATAGATGTAGCCGCTTCTGATATACATCCAGGGAAAGTCAGATTTGGTGTGATGGATCCTTTTTTTTCTTTCATTATTATACCATTCTTATTAAATTTGTGAATTTGATTCTTGTGTGAATAAGATACAATAAAGTAATTTCAAAGATAAGATGAGGTGGGTATGAATAAATTGTAAATGATTAAGCCATAAACCAAGTATTTCAAATTCTGATAAGTGACGGTGATCATAACTAATGCTTTGTGATCACTACATGTTTAACAAAAATCCATGATCACTGATAAAAAGATTTTATAAAACAAAACAAACAAAACAAAAACCATGATTATCCTTGCCTCATGAATCAGCAAGTTAACATTGTGTCCTTAACATTGTGGAATTAAAAAGTTGATAAAATTCATGTTTGACACAAGATTTTATAAGTGGGAAACAACACATTCCCAGTTTTCAGCTTATTCTGTTCGTTTCAAATTATGTAAGATAAATGCAGGGAAGGGAAAATCACAATTCTAGTTTCCAAAAAGGGCGCTTTTAACTTGCACAATGGTTTCTAGATACCAAGTATTATCGTTTGACCCAGTTTCATACTTTGAGTTGACGCCGCTATTCACACCATACTTAGAACCAGGGCATCGAAATCCGCGGTAACGCGGCCGCGCCGTTCCAAGAACAAAATAATATTGAAGTCACAAAAAAATGGTAAACTATTAGTAATAATATAAAGTCAAATAATAATTTAAAAAAATCACGACAATATAATTTTGACGATAGATGATTTTTATCTGGGAATATTGAAAAATATATACAAAAAAATGAGCCAAATTTTGGGGTGAAATGCACAAATGAGCCAAATTCTGGGGTGTGATACACGTTTTGCGTGCTTTTTTCATTAACCTCCTAGAAAATTCTCATCAGCGCAATAAAAGTTCCCAGAAAGGTTTATTTTTTTCTATACCCAGCTTAGAACATCCCTGAATATAATAATTCACGTCGATTGAACTCTTGAATTTGTTTAGATACCTGGCAATATATGTGTATTGTAGATGTAGATGGAATAACTCTTCAAACAAGAGAGTATGAAAACATCACTGAGACTTTCGGAGACTAGTGACACACTTAAATGCATCTGCTTCACACTGAATCTTGTCAATCTTTACTCATTTGCATAAGTAGGGTGTTAGAAAATAGAGAACTTTTAAATGGGAATAAGTAAAATGTACTTCCTTTATAACAAGATAATTCGGTTAATGAGATAACCTTATTCTTTGTAGTTGTCGTGTTGCTTGGTTTTTATGGATTTAGGAAAATAGAGTGGGGTCTTTGAGACTAAGACGCAAATGGGGCGTTACATTTTTGTGACTACATTGGTTTCTGATCAGTTCGGAAATTAAATAATGTCATTGCTAGCTCTAATCCACGGTATCAAATATCTGGATGATAAATAAAAACAATATTCAACAAGATAAAACATTGTATGATTCTATGTGACTTTGAATATGAGGGGTACTCTGGCAAAATGAGAGGAAAGTCGCAAATTTCAAAATTGAGTTTATGACATATTTCAATTTTCTATAATCTCAGCTTTTGAATGATATATAATATGTCAAACTTTCTTTCTCCATTCATTTAGAGATCGAAATCCAAAGCAGTCCACTGAATTTATTGCAACAAAAGTTAGCTGCAAATCGATTTCAAAGATACTGGATACTACAGTGTATAAATAGCAACATGCAATCAATTAACCGTGAATAATTGCGCTTCCCGGCAAAATTGACCTTCAAAACTCAAGTTATAGGTAAGCACTTATACATGAAGGCGTTTTATGTCAAAAATCGAAATTTGAATTTTCACCCTATTTTTACTTTAGATGCCATTCATTCGAAAAGTAGTTTTGCGACTTTCCTCTCATTTTGCCAGAGCAGCCCACATATGTCAAGTGGCAGAGAACAATTTCGGAGAATAAAGAAACAAGTAATTAAAAATATTTGTAAATTCTTGACTTTTGCTGATAAAGAGTGATTAAATACACAACCAATATTATTATTTTTTTCAAATGAAAGAAAACAAAAATTGTGAGAAAAACACCTGTCCTGAATTTAAAAGTCTGTTATGTAGACGCCCACAGCAAGAAAATTACGGAAATATCGTGGTTGATAAAGTGTTAGCATGGTTAGAGAGTACTTTATCTCGGTAACCCATTTAACATTCATCGAAACTAGTTTACATCACATGGCCAGCTCTTCAGAACAAAAGATGTTTTGTAAGGGAAATGATGCATTTGACAAATTGAAGAGTTATTCAAAATATGATCAATTATCTGAATTATTTTAGTTATTTACCTTAGACATCATTTATCTTAAGGGACGCACCATTAGATTTCCAAGGGGGACAGGAAGTTGGGTTCGGGGTTGATTGCGTCCCGTTCGGGAGCGAATTGTTTTCCTGGAAATTACTGTTTTTCTGTCTATTCCATGTTCAGGGGGGATTTTTTTTCTACTGCCTGTGAAAGGGGAATTCCTGCTCCCCCCCCTGGAAACCTAATGGTACACCCCAAAGAGCACCAAAAGAAAGAAAAGCAGGTTAACAGGTTAGCAGCCCTTTGAGGAGTTTTACTTGACAACTAACATGACTAACGTCATAATCTCTTGGGAATTAAGATTGACAGTAAACTGATACTTTAATTTCATTTCGAGATCATATCCCTGTTATTTGACGCACTTTAAAAGATGTGATTAAAAGTCTACTTGAATTGTAACAATTGACAAATACACAAGAGGTTTGAATAGGGAAGATTTGGTTCAAGATTTAAACTATATACCTGCATTGTTATAAATATTGGAGTTACTGTACTTTTACTTTATCTTCAGTGAATCATGCACTTTTTTGTACATAATTAGTATATCATCTTGAATTTTGTTTTTGTGAGCTGACAAATTACAAACATATGTCAGGTTTTTTAGTTTATTTACATTAAAAAAAGTCTCAATTGAAATTAAAATTTCTGCGTCACACGTCAGAAAAAGGAGGTTTGGTTTTCAAATCGCCGCAAGTTGCTTAAGTCAAAAACCTGCGAACAGTACGCCTATGTATTCTCTTCGTGGAATAACGGAAAATAATAAGTTTTGAGGTAACTGTTTTATACAGATCTAAAATTTCTTTTTACGTCACATCTCCGTAAGAACAAAATGTTTGGATTGATAAATAATCAATGACGATTATTTTTTCAAAGAAAATATCACTGTTAAAGGAGCATGGTCCGATTGCTTCAACTTTTTTTTTCAAACTTTTTGAGATTTTGTTACCAAAATATTGCTCATATTGTTCTCATACCCATGTGAAATTTCTCATCTGAGTTATGTTCCGTTTTGGAGTTATACATGAAAATGTGTCTAATTGTGGTAACCATAAATAATTTTCCACAGTAACATATAGGCGGCTCTGAAGTACAAAATTGCCCATAAAATCAAAACGGTTCTACCGATTCAGCTGAAATTTGAAACTTAAACTTCCCTTGGATTCATCTTTCACATGTCACTAAAAACTCAATTTTGCAAAATCGGACCAATCTCCTTTAAGGTTGTTCTAACGGCTACGGTGTCCTGCACAGAATTTGTTCAAAATTTAACAGAATGTGCAGAATGATGACAAAAACTTGTATTCCAAATTTAGATTCTTTCCGTCAAAGCGTTTTTGAGTTACGCTATTTTTTATTTTCCAATTTCCCATAGACTTTGTACATGGCAAATTTGGCCACCATGAAAATTGCACAAAATTTGGCAAATTTCTGAAAAAAATACTATTTACAAAATTTTTTTTTTTCTGTGGCAGTGGTTCACAAAAGAAACTATTTTTTGTTTCTTTGAATGGCAAACTGTTCACAGATTGTCATAAATTTTGATTTAGAGAAATATCTCATCGTTTACGAATGCGAGACTTCTAATGTTTCTATTTCTCAAATTGTATTGCGTTAATATCTAGAAACACTGAATAGCCAGATTTCTCAGAATTTTCATTCATACTTCCCATGCTTCAATTTTAACAAACAAGGTGTCAAATGAAAGCTTATCAAATTTGCAACAATCTCTCGTTGGCTTTTAAAATTAAAGTGTTTCTAGAAAATTTTATAGGTGTTTGAAAATATTGTAAATAGCCGTTCAAAATTATGTAACTCATAATATATGATGAATTCAGAGATTTCGGTATTACAAAATATTTTTTTTTCTGTGGCAGTGGTTCACAAAAGAAACTATTTTTTGTTTCTTTGAATGGCAAAACATGTTGGGAAAGCGAACGGTTATTCTTCGTATGACTATAAAACCCCTACAATTTGTGCAAACTTGTTCCTTCTTATATCCATACTTAATCCATACAAGAAAACCTCCGTTTACCGTTCAAAGGAATGTGGTCCGATTGCTTCAATTTTTCAGAAAGAACCCAACCCTTTCCAGTACAGTGACAGAATAGTCCAAGTATGATTAAGAATATCATTTTAGTATGTTAACCTATTTTAGCTGAGAGTCGTGCTTGTGATTAACGTTGATACCATTACTGACGTGACATCTCGCCCTAATTACCGCATGTTCTCCTTGCTCACATCCCATAATCGGAAAATATGTAGCTAGCTCACATAAGTCCAGGACAGAAAAAATTTGCTTTTAAGGATACTCCAGATTCAAGATTCAAGATTCAAGTCTTACCATTTTTGTGTTTATTTTGATCCAGTATAATATGACACAGCTGTTTGGTCATTTGTTATTTATATATTTATTTATTATTCAAAATTTTGAAGCCGAAAAAATACATATGATAAAAATAAGTTTTTATGAAGCTTGTCAAAAAGAAGAAGAAGAAATGGGAGATTGGACTTTTCTAAATAGGTGGTGTTGGTTTCATACGTAAAAGCTAATATTAGGCCAGTTCAAATGTGTTGCAAATGCATAAAAATGCATTTTTTTAATCTGTTGTGAAATAGTTTGTTAACCCATCACTTCTTCTATTCACTGGAGTCAATAAGTATAGATAATCCCAACTTGAGAAATTGCAATCCGTAACAATCCTTTTGTGTGTACATGAGGGAAAGCAAAATCAAAACGGCCAGACTTGTTGTTGTCGATTAATGAGAAAAATTTGAACAGACGTATTGTTATGTAATAATTAAGGTCATATGAACACCTAGATTAAATGATTAAATTAAATTTATTTATTGACGATGTAATATTATCATCATCATCCTCTGCAGCCGACTATAAGTTTTCTCCAGCTACAACGGTCCTGAGCCTTTACAGCTAGTTTTTACTAATCTCAGCATGTTCTCTGTATCACCCATAAGGTTTTAGAAATACTTCAGGAAAAGGGTTCGCTATCTTCCTGAGGCATTGATCTCATTTTTCTTTGCTTTGGTCAGGACCCACGACTCTGAGCTATACAACAGGACTGAACAGCTTGCGAAGTTTCCTTGTAGTTTTGACGATGTTCTTATCTAAAAATGCGAAAGACTTATATTGTACTATAAGGTTGCAATCAATTTGGCAAAAAAGAAAATGTAAGATGATGTAAATACTTAGAAATTAAAAAGCTGGAAGTTCTCACCAGTACTCTTTGATTAGAATTTCAATGCCTTATGTAGATGTAGTTAATATCAGTTTATCCAATGTTTTAAGAGGTCAATTCATGCACTCTAATTGCGCGGGAAATCAGGTAGTTATCACATGTTTTGTAAGAGGTCAAATTCTTTTAACATGCACTTCATCTGCACTCGAAACTCAAGTAGATAAACATTACCATTTCACCTGCATCGTAATCAGAATCGGAATAGTACAATATCGGTCACAGCTATACGCACAACATAAGCAGTAAATTATAAAGTTAAAAGGTTCTTTTTTCTTTCTTTAACATGATGAACTGATTTATTTTATCTACATTATTCACGATCTTCATCTTAATATTTTATTATAGTACCTGGCACAGTTTTGCCCCTTTTAACAAATTGTTATATTTTGAACCAATCATTTCCAAATATGATTAGAAATATCATTTGTATGTAAGTGTGTTAACCTGGTTATGTTGCGAGTCGTGCTTGTAATTTACATTGCTATCATTACGGACTTGGCATCTTACTCTAATTACCCCATGTTCTATTTAATCACATTCAATATCTACAAGTACAAAAAAATGGAAAATATATTTAAGTCTTTTCCTCCTAAACGCTCTGTGTTAATGCTGATTCAATGCAATGACACAAACTTAGTTTATTTTTGTAAAATATTGAAGCAGTGAGTAACAACTTGGTAAATATAAAGCAATCTTCAAAAACAGAGGCGACGAAATGAAATATCAAGGAAATTTTGTTACTTATTTTGGCAAATTTAAAAAATCTTAATGGAAACAGACGAACCAATCATATTCCTAGATTTAACTATGTACTCAAAGCTAAATATTTGCTCACCTTTGAGAGCTTTCGAAAGGTAGCACTGTTTTCTGGTCACTCTGATGATGAACCAATCATTTTTCCAGGGTGGCAAAGATGTTAGACCGTACAAGCGATGCCCATCTAACATTCACTAATTTTTTTGTAAAATACATCAAGCCAACAACTTCATTGTAACGTTTGAAAAAACACTTTCATTTTTTTTTCCAAGAAATGTTCGATTGTAAAATTATGAAAAACAGGGAAAACCCGCAATTTTCATCAGCTCGTCAATTATAGATCTGTCTTATTAAGTCTTCCTTCTTAGATTGAGTAAAGTTTCTGTAATGGATTTCATTTTAATTCATAGAAATCAACGACAGCATTAGTGATCGTATCATGCGCGTTATATTCTTTCACGATCATGCTCTGCGTCAAAGCACATAATCATGATAATAGTAATAAAACGTTTAATGATGGTGTCTTTCAAACAGAGTAAAGCAAATGCCGACAGAATAATATTGCTTCAGTCAGATACGAAGAATGATGATTTATCGACGGTGTAATTTGCACGTTTCACATTATGAATAATTTAATTTGTATCACCGCCAAAACCACTTATGCAAGTTCATGACCGGTGAAATATTGACCATGTATAACTTTACATGTTAAATTACTTTGTTGTTTTACCCTGACTGTAAAATGCCCGGAAAGATAATGGGAAGTGCTTATTATACAGTGTAAATAAAATTGATGATATACTTTTATAATAAAACATGATGAATTTACACAATGGAACCTGACTTGTATTGTATATTGCCGCTTTTTATATCAAATTGTTTTGAATATTCTGACACCCATTGACAAATACTTACCCCTTATCCTTACACAATTACTTAACCCTCACCTAACACCACGTTTAAATTGTGCAGTCGGTATTCAGACAAAGTAGCAATGATTTTGCACTGGTGACTACGTCGTTTCTTTCTTTTTTCTTTCTTTATTTATTCACACATTCGGCTATATCATCTAAAATCACACAAATTCAAAAATGTGAAATATTAACAATACAGAAAGAAAAATTACATGTAAAAATCTTGCCTCAGTGAGCTAGCCTGGAAGAACCAGGAGCAAAAAAAGTCGCTATCACCTGAAAAGTGTGGCAGCTT
>JXSR01S049824.1:5539-16146 GCA_000969725.1 Ophiothrix spiculata
CCCATTTTCAGGTTGAGTCATCACATATTTGATTGAACCATACAGTAAGATAATTGTGGTTATGTTGATATCCTTCAATCAAGGATTTCCAATAATACCCATTGTTAGTAATCTTATAAGCAAAGCTGATTTGATGTATTATATTGTTATGTGGTGATAAATCTACATGGTATTTATATGAATGCAGCCAAGCAGAAATGATGACATACTTTATGGTCTGTATTTTTTTCTCAAGATACTCTATAAAATGCCCTACTATTTCCTGGTTACTGCATAATAAAGACCTAGCTGTGCTTTTAGAGTAAGGGAGGTCCTAGGCATGGGGTGGGGTACTCATGCACAATATCGAAAAAGGAATATAAATATTAAACACAACATTTGAATGTCCAAAAAATGCTTTTGTCGGAAAGAGGGGACAGGGAATTTCCAAAAAAAATTAAGTTGGCACCTCTAGTAACCCTCTTTTTGCAACAATTTTTTTTTAATTCAAAATTAATTACACCAGAAAATCAAGTTGAAAATATATTTTAATATGTCATCTTGTGACTACCTTCATTTTTCTCATAAATTTTTTTTTTGACTAAAGCTCCTTTTTGTTTCTTTTGTTAAGCATGTCTACTTTGTTTATTTAGAACTCCCATACACCAGAAAATCAAGTTGGCATCTCTAGGAAGCCCCTTTTTGCAACAATTTTTGATGATTCCACACTAATTCTTTCATCTAAAGATATGACTCGGTAGAGACTTCAGAACAGGGCGGCAAGAGTAGTTTTTGGAGTTGGTTTGAGAGCGGATGCAGCAACGCTGATTGATTCATTTAATTGGTTGCCAGTTCGCGAGCGGATCACTTTCAAAACTCTCCTGTACATCTATGAAATTGTCAATGGACTAGCTCCAGATTACTTAGCAGAACTGTTTACTTTCTACAAACCTGGCCGATACCTCAGATCTTCAACAGATAACACGCGTCTCAACATTGTCAAATACAGTAGCACCATCGGGGACAAAAGATTTCAATCAATTGCAGCCAAATCTTGGAACTTGTTGCCCATTAATATCAGAACTGCTTTGTCTGTTGGACTTTTCAAAAAGCTTGTGAAGACTCATTTGTACTCTTTTCATTGACTGTTAATTCATTTTGATTTATCTTGTAGTGTATCTAGAAGCGTATCTTGTATTTTTGTTTTTTGTGCGCCATGGTACTTAGGTGAATAGCGCTATATAAGCACCGTGTATTATTATTATTAATTACACCAAAAAATCAAGTTGAAAATTGAAATCAGTCTTTTTAAGTAAATGTCATCTTGTGACTACCTTAATTTTTCTCATAAAAATGAATAATTTTGTTCACTAGCTCCTTTTTTCTTTTGTTAAGCATGATGTATACCTTGTTTATTTAGAACGCCCAGCCACACAAAGAAAATGATAATTTTTAATGAAATTGTCCATCAAAATCTTTGTCTCCCACCATATTGAACACAATTTTGTCCCTCTACCACTAACTGATCATTATGTCACTTTTACCCATTCTGGGAATAAATGTAAAAATAATTCATTGTAATTCATATAAAGATTACTCAATGTCAATGAAAAGGATAGAGTAGTGTTTTTTAAAAGGTGTATAATTTGTTTTCATTTTTGTTTTTTTCCCAAAATTATTTTCATCCGTACAGGGTCATGTGAGGACAAATTGGAGAACAAGATGGTTTGTACTGTATCAAGATGCCTTGGCATACTTCAAGAATAAAGGAGATGAATTAGCTGCTGGAATTGTAGAATTACAAGGTTGTTCTATCATTTCACCATGTCCACAGTATACCAAGAAACAGGTAGGTGGTTATATGTATGTACCATTTTTACAGGGCTCAGTACTCAAATTCAAAAATGACGGGCATGTGCCGACCTCAGCGGCAAATCATGGGTCATTCAGTGTAGGACTTTGGTCAGAAAAGGGGTCATTCAGTGTGAGAGTAAAAAAAGCAGGTCTTTGAGTGTGAAAATAGATGATTGCCTATACAATTTGAGCAGAAATCAATGGCTCCAAGCAGAAATCTAGGTACTGAAATTAGGATGTCTGTTTTTCCGTTAGTGTTTAGGCCTCTTCTGATTGTGAAGAAGGCAAGAATTGGAGATATTAGGCCCAGGACAGAAAATACGGGTCATTAAGTATTTTCTCAAATTATTTTACCACACATGTTCAGATTCACAAATATAATACATGAAATGCTCAGGATTATAGTATTAATAAAACATAAAGAATTCTCTGATCGTGCTGTTCGGAATTGTGGACTTACCTTTTGGAACTCTTTGAATAATGGCATAAAAAAAATGCAAAAATTCAAAAGAATTCAGAAAAAATCTTAAAAAACATCTATTGTCAAGTTATAATTGAAACTAATTTCATGGTAATTTATCAACATATATCAATACTTAATCGGAGCATTTGTCTTGTTTATGTATTTGTGTATGTTTTTTCTGTTGCTCTAAGTTAGGCTACTTTAGTAACTTATTTTGTTTTCAGGGTATCATCACTCCAGGTCTTTTTGGCCTTTTGATGATGTCCTCAATATCATTTTTGTTTTACCTTTTGTTGTGTTTTTAACGAATGTTTGTTCTTTATATTGAAATAAAGTTTGATTTGAGATGCAAGACTTTGGAAAAAGTAGGGCATTAGGGGGAGAAAAAACATGTGAAAAAACAGGGTCATTGTGTGTCAGCTATAGCGATAACAAAGGGGGTCTATTGGTCTGCAGTCATTAGCCACATCAAACCCTCTCTTCCTTCAACCTTGTTTTAATTTCTAGGATACAAATGATGACACTTGGATGTATAGGCCTGTAGGTGCTTGTTTTGCCAGTAAGACATTATATCATGTGTTCAAATTGTTGTGAGATTTCATATAGCTTGTAGTATGTGGGTAGGTGAGGGTTGGGGTACGGATGGGCTAATATTGGTGAACTGATGTGGGGAATTATGCCCCTTTTGTTGACAAATCAAATTGTGGGGCCTACTAATTGAATCTGTACAAAATGATGTTGATATAAAAATGAGAATTTGTATTGTTTTTAAGTTAGAAATGAAAAGATAAAAGATGCTTAAAGCAATCCTATAAGATTTTGATCAGAAACGGTTTTGAGCAAAACAGGCTAATAATAAAGCAACGTGTCTCTAGAACTAATTTTAGGCACATTTTGTCAAAAACTTGTGCCCAAGAAAAATGTATAAACAGCACATTTGTACTTTCCTATACTACATTTGTAATACATGTGGGGTTAAATTCCGGTTCCCGAATTTAATTCAGCAAATGGCCATAACTGAAAAAGTAAGTACATCTAAGCCAAATCGTTTGGAGGGTATTGATATCTACCAAAAACAAACCAAATAAGCTTAAAAAATCAAAAGTCATGGGCGATACGGGGCGCTTCATTTTAACACTTTAGAGTATTGTTTTCAGATAAGAAAATTATTAAAGAACCCTTTTAAATTTTTTTTATTTATTTATTTATTTATTTATTTTACTTGTCACTTATTGAAAGCTTCATTGAAATAAATTTGAGTGTAACTTTCGAGTCTCATAAGACATGTGCTGTGTTGTCGTTTTCCTACATTTTAGTAACATCCTTTCAGCACTGTTAATAGAGGACTGAATATTGGTTTCTTAGCATTTGCTTTAATTTGTTGTTCCATATTATTACCTACAAAGTTTTAATCCACCTTAATATGAAAACAGAAAAAAAATGAAAATCAGCGCAAGGTTTTTTATTTTAAAACTAGAAAAACAAAATGTAGGCCAAGCTGTGACAGAAAATTATTATTTCCAAGCTATTATACTGATAAACTTTGAATCATGTGGTTTGCCATTGGGTGAATGTGGGTTATACTAAACTTTTTAATGACAAATTGATTGTTTCACTTTCAGACGTCAATCAGCTTTATCAATTTTGATTATCTATTTCATTAGTTTTGGTACATATACTTGCTTGGATACCAGAAATCAAGCCCGTAGCCAGGGGGGGTGCATCGGGAGTGTCGCACCCCCCAAATTTGACAATGTATAAAAAAGGTCCACAAAAAGAACCCCAAAAGGGCCAAATTATACTTGCTGAAAGGGCATTTTGTGAGAAAATACTAAACAAAATGCTTGTAAAACTACTAAAAAACTTTTTGAAAGCCACTGAAATAAGTTAAGGGTCCTCCAAAAGGTCCACTTTTTGATAACCCGCCCCTGTGAAAAAATCTTGGCTATTGGCCTACCAGAAATAATATATTATATTTAAAGACAATTTGTAAAGTCGCTGTCACAAAATTTTCTAAACTCACCATATTAAGTCATCAGAATTTCCTTAAAACACAAATTGATAGTATTGTTATTTCAAACTCAAGTGCTTAAAATCAAGACATTTGAGATTTGAACCTGTTGCTTTTAAAGGGCAAGGTGGCCACCACTGAGCCACTTTGTTTTGAGTGGTCCCCTTTGGTTGCAAAATGCCAAGCACACCTCAAGATCAGATAGGTCAGTGTGAGGGGAGATAAGAATGGCACAACGGCACAAAGTAAAAATATCGGAGGGGGTACACTCCCATTTATGAATCCACCAATCAACATATCCCCTTTTTTATCGCTAAGTTGACACCTAAATGACCCCATTTTTGCATATCCTCCACACTCAATGCCTTCACCCTTATGGGTGCGTATTTGTCTTGACCGTTATAAAAATAGGCAGATTTGATTTTTATTTAAACCCATAGGATCTTTGCACTCCTCTGGATTGTACACCCTTCGTGGATATGCCCAAGTAATGCCCCTTTAGATGAAATATCAACACAAAAAAGGAAAAAAAGGGGTGACACATAGGCCTCTTCTAAAACATAAAAGGAAAGTCAACAGAGCGCTTTTAGGCAACTGCAATACTAATATGATAACATTATTATTCCCTAAACTATTTTTATAGCTTTAATTAAACACTTCCAAAAGTATCTTATATCAGGAGAGAATTGATCTCTAATTAGATTTTAAAACAAATTTAATCGCAGTTAAGCTAACAATGTATCTGTTTGCAAACACTTGAAGTCAAATTAATACACCTCCATGTATTTGCATAATAGTAGGTTGTCACACAACATTTTTATATCAAGAATTAAACCACTTCCTTGTGAATTGATGTCAGGATTTTTCCTTTAAAATTGTAACAATTTATTTTTGTAGATTGTGGTTAGTCAAATGAAGATAGAATTTAATATGGGCCAGAAACCTGGGGATTTTTAGAGACCACATTTTTCTGAAAGCTTATATATAGTATAGTAGAAATCCGGTTGTCTGCAAAAATCCTGATGATGGGTGTGGCCGTGAGGGCGCTTTTTTCAAAATGGCGCCCAAAATAGCATACATTCATAGCTAACTGGCTTAAAAACAATTTTAAGGCCTAAAATTTGATCAAATATCAACTTTTATCATTATGAAATGGCTTCTGGTACTATGAGAAACATATTTAGCTTCAAATTAGATTATATGCATGTGTCAAATTAAAAATGGCTGCCAAAATGGTCGACAAAAAGCGTATATTTTCATAAAAATCATCAAAAAAAATGTGTCAGAAACTGAAACCATGCACTCACTTAAGGATTTTTGGAGAACACATTTGTCATAGTAGAGTAGAAATATGGTTATCTGAAAAAATCATGGGGTGTGGGTGGAAGTGACTTTCGGCTATAATTAAAATACTTTGATGCAGCATGTGTATTGCTGATATTTGTTGAGATGCATATCTTATGCTTTTGCAAATAGAATTAAAACATTCAAAAAAGTAGCATATTTAAACAAATCTTAAACTTATGATTGCAAAGGGTGTGGGGTAGTGTTTAAAGAATTGAAAAAATATTATTATTAACATTATTATTATCATTATAAATGAATATGTTCCCTAATATTTTATTTCTTGTCATACACAGGGTGTTTTCCAGTTAACAACAAGTCATGGGAAAGAGCTTTTGATGCAAGCTTCTAGTGATCAAGAGAGAGACGACTGGGCCGCAGCTATTGGGGAAGCTATCAGGAAACTAGACTGTGTGTCTATTGATGCTAATGGTGTGTCAGGGAGCGATGTCAAGCATGAGTAAGTGGGGAGTATTTCCTCCCGGGGGGGGGGGGGGCTCCAAAAATAAAGTGGTACTCATGCTCGTCAGAGCACCTCAAAATTGGACCCTAAATGGCGTAATTGTTGATAGCGAATTGCACCCCTAAATGGCGTAAGCTCAGTGCAGATATTGAAAATCGCACCCCAAATGGCGTAATGGTGTAAGTTTGTAATGACCATTTCTAAACAAATTAGGTACTAAAAAGTATTCAATTTAAATTGTTTATTCATTTACATGATGTCAGTAGTTATTTACTCTTGTTTTAAGAACTCTTTTTGCAAAACATGTACAGCACAATATTCTGACTCAGCTGAGCAAGTTGAGCAACTCTGAAGTAAAATTGACCCTTGGCGGCAATTAGCCTCGACTCGAGGCTGACTTGGCCGGAGACGGTAAAATATTTTCTTTCTTCGTCTTTCTCTTTTCTATTACTGAGTATCCAAATTTCTTTTCGAATTTACTATATATAGTATCTTCTTTTAAAATGACCAGCAGTTTTCATCCTACATTCAAGCCATAATTTTATACCATATTGTGTTTAAAATTACCCTGATACCATTCAAGATTAGCCACTATTAAAAATCCTGTTATTACTTCCTGGCTCTTCTATATTTTATCTTATCCTCCCTATGATTTTTCCACTTAGCAATTCTGGAGACCCAGAAAGAGTTGGAATATACAAGGGATTTCAATATGCAGTTATAATAGAGAAAGAAATCAGGGTAGTTTTAAAACCCAATATTATTATGGCTTGGAGGGGAGGTTTACCATGTTTCCAGAGGAGTTTGGTCATGAATGTTTGTGATTTATTTAGCTACATACTTACTGGACAAAAGTGTTTTTTTTTTTTTTTTTAGTTTTAAAAATAGGAATGAAGAATAAAAATTGTAGGAAAAAAAGGGAAAAAGAAAACAAATGGCCATATTTTTATTATCTCTAGACCCATAAAGTAGAAAACGAAAAGAATGAAGAAAAAAGGCCATATTTTTACCATCCCCAGACCTGTCAGCCTTGAATCAAGGCTAGGCGGCAATGGTAGCCAGAATTTAGAACCCTACATGGCGTAACTTATGCCGAAAACTATCCCTTTCTCCAAAAACGTAGACGCCACTCGTGGTACATAATCAGACCCCTTTACGCCACTTTTTATGATGAGCATGAGTACCAATTGCCATCTTGAGCGGTCTCCCCGGGTATTTCCTTTCCATGTTTGGATTAAAAACAATGGATTCTTCCAAGGGTTTGATCCAACATGATTCATTATGTGTACAATTGAAACTCGTTACCATTGAACTGAACAGTACCTCCTTAAAAGAAAAGTTAGGTTCAAGTAAAAATAAAATAATTAACAAGTGAGCTCTCCTTCCATCAGGTATACATTTCTAGATGTGGATTTTCATGTAGAAGATGATGGACCAAAATGTACGATTTTGGACCAAAGCCCTTGTTCTTGGACCAATATATTTGTAAACAACCTAACTAAATTTTGAAAAAATAAAAGTTGGACCTCTTATGCTTTTTAGAATCTAGAAACACATGTCTAGGAAGATATTTCTCAAATTTTTGATTTTTGACTTACTTTTTGAAATATTACCAAAAATGACAAAAAAATCATTTTGGGCCATTGGCCCAAAACATTTTTTTTTTCTTTTTCAGGAGTATGTTAGTTGGTGATAAATAAATTGTAATTTTTTCATTCAATTTGTTGAGATTTGAATCCAAAATTGCTAAGATTTTAGTCAAAATTCCATTATTTTTGCATCCAAAATGTAACAGTTCCCCTTCAAAAAATTCCTGCATTATTTTTCGTTTTGGCTAGGGAAGGGAGAAAAAATAGGAAGAAAATGCCACTCTCCTTTGCTACTGTCAATAGCCATCTCAATCATTTTAATGATGATAATGACTCCCAAACGGTAATCAAGTTCTCCCCATTTTTTTCATCCAGTGAGCTGATAAGTGCAATGCAAGACTCTGATGCCGGGTTGAAGTTGGAAAGTCACAGAATAGACCAACAGACAGTGTTAAAAGATTGCTTTACAGGTAGGTTGGTAGGAGATCAACAAGTTTATGTTATGCTAGAAAGTCACAGAATAGACAAGCAGACCGTGTTAAAAGACTGTTTTACATTTAGGATGGTAGAAGATTGACAAATTTATGGTAGAAAGTCACAGAATAGACCAACAGACCGTGTTAAAAGACTGTATTCACAGAATAGACCAAGTTAAAAGACTGTATTCACAGAATAGACCAACAGACCGTGTTAAAAGACTGTTTTACATTTAGGATGGTAGAAGATTGACAAATTTATGGTAGAAAGTCACAGAATAGACCAACAGACTGTGTTAAAAGACTGGTTTACAGGTTGGATGGTAGAACATCAATATGTTTACGTTATAAGCTAGAAAGTCGACATGATGACTTAAGCTTCCTCATCTTAAAAGACAATTACATTGGAAAAAATATGTAATCTTTGACACTCCAAATGTTGGTCTCCAATCAAATGGATTCAAAAATCTTCTATACAAGAAAATATCTCTTCAATTATATTGTCAATCAGTCTTTTGGACTCTAAATAGCTCTTAGAACTTTTATGTTGTAAATTGGGTGGTATTTGAGTTCCATCCTTTCTTCATTCAACCCTTGATATGTTGGTAGTAAATAGGCCTATGTCAAAATTATTTACTTCGGAGGTTGAGGTGCCCAGGTTTGCTTTATTATGCACATTTATTTTGAACCAAATTAATAAGAACTGACCAATTACAGAAACCATGGCTAAAAGGATATAATTCTTAGAATTTGTTTTATTTTTGACCTCAACTAGAAAACAGTTGTGTATCTTTGTCAGAAAGTCATTATTTCCAAGCTCAAGTCCATTTTCATTAGATAAACCTTGAATTCCATGGTTTGTAGTGGCTTAAAAGGGTGATACTTGAACTTTTTGTGTCGACAATTAACTACCTCCTTTCAGAAATCTGAGTAAAGTAGTTGAACTATTTTTTTTTTTGCCAATTCATTAGTTTTGGTTTTAAATACACGTAAGCACCTCACTCAATGTTACATTTTTGCAAATTTATTTTGTACCATAACTTTTTAACAAAGTGCTTAAAGTTAATAAAAGTATACATTTGGCCGAAAAGTTTGTTTTTCGTGATTTTCTCAAAAAATGTGATTTTTGGTCAAAAATCAACATCACTATCATGTTCCTTGTGAAAATTCCGTTATGGAAATGTATACTTTTATTAACTTTAAGCACTTTGTTAAAAAGTTATGGTACAAAATAAATTTGCAAAAATGTAACATTGAGTGAGGTGCTTACACCCCTTAAACACACAATAAATAGTATGCAACCATGAAGTACCATTTTGTTGCCTGACATTTAATATACCATCTGAAGTCACAAAAGATTTCATGACGAAAAGAAATACATAAAATTTTCAATGGATTGACAAACTTGGAAAAAGTAAAAAATGATCCACACAGGTTCAAGGCAGATTTATCACTCTCATATGGGTCTCTGGTAACCAATGATTATATCCTTTAAAAATGTGTTTCATATGAAAAAAAAAAACCACCCAACTAACAAAAAATTAATCAAAATTAGAAACCTACATCTAAACTTGTGCTTCTGATAAAGTAATTGAACCCCTTGACTGAACCACACACGATGATATATCCAGTAATCATTATAGATACAAATTCTGCACAAAAGAAAATTAGTAATAAAAATAGTTGTATTCTGTAAGAATGATGGCAAATTACTTAATAGAAGAAACATATGTCAAGTATGAGTGATTGTACTTATCCTATTCTACCAGCAGAGAGTGGAACAGAATATTATTTTCATACTTTGATAAGGCCCTTTGCACTTAATGTTTAGTTTCCTGTTGCAGATTTTAACATAGAGGGGCGGTCACTTTTCATTATTCATTCTTTCTTTAGGATCAAAACATGTGAGATAATTCAGTTGACATAGTATCCATACAGTACAGTAAATCACATACCAGTATTTTTGTGTGTGTTTGTCTATGCAAAATTAAAACACAGAAACATTATGCATCACATTTTTTTTTTCATTTTCAACTTTTAGTTTGGGCGATAAAAATGTCCAAAATTGTTTGCCTTGAGCAAAACCAGCATCAGCTATTTTGAGTATGCAATGCCAATATTTTTATTATTACTCATGTGCCATGTACCCACCCCATAGAAACTGTTTTATATCAACATTTGGGAGATGCCTGTTATTTTGAGCCGTAAATACTTTGACTTTTATCTTTTCAAATATTAACAAATAATGAAACCATTTCAAATAATGAATTACTTGTGAATTTTGGATATTTTGGGCGGGAGGAAACAGAAAACTAAACATTCAGTGCAATTGGCCAAAGAGTAGATCATGTAAATTCTCACATTCATACACTCCCGGTCAAAAGTCTTTGCGCACCTGTTACATCAGACAAAATAGCCTTGTTTATAT
>JXSR01S049824.1:35212-47518 GCA_000969725.1 Ophiothrix spiculata
AGTTTAATTTAGAGAAGGCATAGGTAGATATAACTTCAGACACAATGATACATGAATATTCTATATTTGTAAATTGTACAATGTACATATGCGATGCCTCACAAGGAAAAGGGAGACTTTGCGACAGAACACTTTTCAAGAAATAGATGAACATAGGCAGCAAAAAATAAAGAAAAAAATAAGAATTTACAGCAGATTTTCTATTGTAAAATTTGATCGTCTTGATCAATTTCAACAATTCCGGCATTAAGGTGTAATTTTAAAGCTTTGAAAAATGCTGTAAGATATGAAATGATAAAATCAAAATTGATATCATCTGCAAAGTTGTTCAAAATCCGTGTATTTCTTACTTTAAATCTGACATTCCGATGTCCTCTGTTTGAAGAGCAGGTTTTTTTTTTTACATCTTGATATCTTCTATCGGTTTAAATTTTGAATAGTGTCATCTTGTAGTGAAACTTGAATGATCTGATAAGATATTGAATATTCTTTTGGATTTTATCTCACCGAGTGCTAAAATTAGTAAAAATAAGTTTCCGGACTCTTTGTCTGTCCACATATTTTCCATCCAGGCATGGTACATGTATCTGAGAAATATCTTTGCCAAAAATATTATCATTGATGGCAATTTTCTATAGTTTTTAGTTAAACCTTTACTAGAATGAATAAAAAAATCATATGCAGGGCTGTATCAAATCCTGACAAAATAGGCGGTGAATGTATAATGTGTGATAATATATTCCTTTTTGTACACTTAATGTGTGAATTTTAGTGTATATATGTATATACCATATTGGTGTTCTTTTCTAACCATTTTCGCACAAGGAAACAAATTACTAATAAAACACAATTCCAAGAAATTTTCAATTTGTAATTGTATTAACTTAACTCAATATATAATCAAATGCAGCATTATTTTTGTGCATTACGTCAACATTAAAATATACAAAGTCTTGATATAACAATATCCCAAATTTGACAAGGCACTAAGCAAAACTGAGGTTCAATGTGCCACAAGGGATAAGTCTATGGATGCAAGGCCTAATACATATTTTATCTGAAGGAATGTACAGTGGCAACTCATTAACACGTAGTTTATGGGAATCTGCATTTTAGTACTTGTTATCAGAACTTCGTGTTATCCAAACAAAATTACATGTTAAATCTTAGCTTGGGACTAGGAAAGTACTACTTGTTATCAGAAAGTCTGTGTTATCAGGTTACTTGTTAACGAGTTGCTACTGTATGTCACACTTAGTCCATCTAGATGGACCTCACACGCTTGCGAGGTCCATCTGGATGGACTAATCACACTGTGCAAGGCAGTCTCATACAAAGATCAATTGCACATGTATAATTATCACAGTATAGCTCCTAACACCCTGGTCACTTATAAGCTGCAACGCCAGTATGACATCTGTATGACACCGGTGAATGCTTGCGATGCCCGGTCGGACGCTGGTGGTTATGGGACCATAACTGAAGACATCGTATACAAACCACAATGTTTTAACTCGGCATTATATTCTTGCGGCATGCTTCCTACGGCTCACGGACACCGGTACCCGCGATCGCCGCCTGCTGAATTGACACAGTAAATACATCGTAACCTCCTCGCAAGGTTATGCGACCAGGGTATTAGTTGACTTGTTGTTGACCAACTTATGTATGTGACAATTGAATATCAGAAAGCAACAGTGACCCAAGCCATAGCAGGAGATTTTGAGAATAACGAAAAAAACACAAAAACGGCGCCTGCTGAATTGACGCCGTAAACACATCGTAACCTCCTCGCAAGGTTATGTGACCAGGGTATTAGTTGATTTGTTGTTGACCAACTTATGTATGTCACAATTGAATATCAGAAAACAACAGTGACCCAAGTCCACAGCAGTAGATTTTAAGAAAAAAGAACCTTATAATATTTTTCCTGTTTTAGTTATGTCAATTTGGCTAACAGGGTAACAGGGTATGTTAATTAACCCATTTGCCATACAAACATGATTTTTCAACAATGTATGAGCTTGCAATGCTTTACAGGGGTCATTTTCGATGGTGGACTTTGTTGTTGCATTCATACATGCTTGTATGTGTCAGATTTGTAAGCACATGGGGATCGGGATCCATTTATACTCAAAATTTTTGGCAATAATGTATTTGTGCTCATGTTCTGAGCCTAAAGCTGAGTAACTTCATGAGAAAAAATCATTCGGAAAAGCAATATTTTCCATATTTGGAATGAAAATTTGTGTAATTTTTGAAATGAGACTACCAATTGTCCATTTTTGCATGTTACATGAGTCATGTTGACAAAACCCACACCTGACCTAAATTTCAAGGGGAAGTTTGACTAGAAACATGGTTTCTACTACTTATATGTTATTTTAAATTACACAGCATGTGTATGCAACACTGACCCAAGTCCATAGATTTTGTCATATTTCATGTGCATAAAGGTAGTTTGCGAATGTTTTTGGGAAGTTGCGGTGTTGATTCGTTTTTAGTCTTTCTCACACAAGGTAGCCCTATCTAAAAGAAAGTCTCTCCTGTGTATAAACCATTTTTGAAAAAAATTGGACTTAGTTCAGTATTGCATTCCGGTATTCAATTGTCAGACAACAATGAAGAGAGATCTTTACTGTAGAAAACTTTTTATAAGCTGGAAACAATTATGAGTGACTTTGTTACACCAGAAAAAAAATAACTCAGCACCATCATGGATAAAGTAGATGTGTAGTGTCACAATTTGGACAATGAGTGCATTTATGCAATTTGCACCATTTTTTTTTACCAAGATTTGAAGATTCACTGGAATTCCCTTGGTTTGTTTTCACCATGTAAAAGATGTAACGTGCCACATATGGATGCTCCCAGATATTGGACGGATTAAATAGAACATTCAAAATTTACAGATTACGTTTTAATATGAGGTATCTAGATTGGACGGTTTGAGAGATTACAACCAATTAACACATCACATGCTTTAAATTAATGATACAGCATATACAACTATTGTTGGTTGATTTAATTCGTGAACGCGTGCCTGTACCAAATACGCAGTGGTCTCTGACGCGAGCGTACATTTTCAAGGTTGTTGTGTTCGCGTCTACGCACAAGACTTTGAGTACGCGTTTATGAATTAAATTCAGCAACAATAAAATGTCACATAAGAAAGAGGATACATTGGATTCATTTCTATTGTAAAAATTTACATAAGTTAATGCGATAAAACAGATGAAAGTTTTAAGCAAGTGGACATGTTTGCATTAAAGACTTTCGACAACTATATGCATATTAAAAATATTTTTGGCCGGAGATTTCTTCCCTACAAGAGTAAGAAAAGGATCGAATACCTCAATATCTTGCCCAGGATTTTTTGAGAGGGGGGGCACAACCATCAGTTTCCCCCGAATGACCGGAGGCAAAATTATGTAAATTTGAAAATGCGCGCGTAGCACGCGAAATTTTTTGTCAATTCAGCTAAAACTTGGCATATTTCGACTGAATATTGATAATACATGAAAGTTCGCGCGAAACGCGCAACAATTTTCACATTTAAATGATCAAAAACTAAGGGAAATTTAAGTTTTTCAATGATTTTCAAAACATTTAAAACTATTTTTTTTCTCTACTCCCCTTTCTTTTCTATCTTTTTTGTGTCAAAATCCCCGAATGGGCCTTTCCCCCCGACTGACTCACCAAACTGGGGGGCAAGTGGCCCCCCCTTTGGGCACGCCAGTGCTCAATATATGTTGTCTGAAGGAATGAAGAAAGCAGAGTCATATTTTGCTCTGTGTAAATGATGATTGTAAATTAACTTTCGAACCATTTTGTATAATTTGTGCTTTGTAATAACCAGAAGGGGAGAATGTACATGAGTTTTATGACAAAGCCATACATGAAATAGATGAACTTTATCAAGAAATGATTTTCCAATGTCATTCCGTTCAGCCAGTCATCATAAGCTCAAGGTGTTTAGTTAAACTCAAGGTGTCTTGTCAAATCTTATTGACCAATGAATGGTAATGAATGGTGGTCTGCCTCTGATGATACCAAATGTAAACACTTCCAAGAGATTTCCGCAAAGGACTCAGTAGTAGCTTCTACAAGGTCCTGCAAATGTTTTTACCCATGTTGGTATGTGACCTTATGTTAGCTTATTGCTGCTTCCTTGAGCTTCTTTTCTGCCTCTGCCAGTAAATTGCATGCTTGCTTGTGCTTGGGCCAATGCTTCACTTGACATTCCCTAACAAGAATAAACAAAATATAGTCACTAGTAAGGGGCTAAAATACACCTTTGTTATAAATAATATCATCCAAGAAATACGTCATTTTCAGATTTAAAGAGTATAAAAATGTTTATACCATATCCTTTAAAGTGAAATATGGTACCTGATGGCGTCTTACACTTAATTAGCATTTTAATAACAACAGGTACATAAGTTTTGCTTCACATCCGTCTTAAACTCTAGCATTTTCATACCATTTACAAAGTTTGTCAGTATCAGTGTCCAAAATAGAGTATAGTTACAGTATTTTTACAGAATGTATAAATATTTAAACTTGATGGCTGAGCTATTGTTACCATCTTAGCTCTCAGTTCCTCGCATGCCAACACTTCAAATATGGTACTACATTTTTAAGGTGTTCAATCATATCATACATTACAGACAGTATTCCTGCTAAGGATTTTGAGCTTGCGCCAATTCAACTAATTTTGACTAAACTGAGGAAGTGCTTACACCAAAACCTTGAGCTGAGGCTGAAAATTGTCTCAAAAATCAAGAAAAAGTATCTTCCTCAGACATTTTCAGAAACCTGTTGGGCCAATTTTCCCTGCTCCTGCACCAAGGGCACACCATACGGCCTTAGCAGGAACACTGATTAGGCGATTGAGCACAAGTAGGCCACTACTTTGTGCGGCCGGCCACAACCTGGCCACAGCCTTAATTTTCCAAGATGCGACTGTACGTTTTGATTATGCACCCCTAAATAATTTCAAAACATGTAATGAATATTTTACAATAATCTTGAGGTGAACAATCAAACCTACGATCGCCATTTTAGAAAATTAAGGCTGTGGCTAGGTTGGGGCCAGCCACACAAAGTTGTGGCCTACTTGTGCTCCAACGCCTAACAGAGGACATATTATTTAAATTATTTGCTTTGTTATGGCTTACCTTCTGCAGTACCATTCATTCTGACATCGTGAACACCTCTTGGCTGCCAGTTCACCACATAATGCACATTTTGGAGGCTCCTGTATTAAGCTTTCTAGCACATCAAAATTGTAAGTATCAGCAAATCTTAAAGAGAAAAATACACACAACCTTTCAAGTCAAGTCAGATATTACTATTGCCTGCATATTAAAACTCAAACGAGCATTAGCTTCTGAGGAAATGACCTTGATAACAAAGTATTATATGCTCACATTAAGATCACTGTATTAATGCTGCAATGCAGATGTTTAAAACAATGAGCCAGGAATAATTGAAAGGACACCTGGGTATTTGGCATCTGACTCCACCCCAACACCCCCCCCCCCCCCCAAAAAAAAAAAAAAAAAAAAAAAAACACCGACAAGAAGCCAATTCCTGACAAAGTATATAAAACATGAAAATTGACCATTTCCAATTACTGACAATTGACAATGAATTTTTATGAGAACTTCTTCATATCAAAGTTTCTGAAAGTTATTTTCAATATGATAGTAAAACTTGTTTGGCATGAAATTGTTTGTTAAGATGTCATCACTCAGCATTCTGTGTAATGGACCTTTTCAAAATCCATTCGGAAATCTCTGGAACATTCAATGTTCCGGAGATTTCCGAATGGATTTATCACATGGTCATTTTTTCAACCAATCACGTACAAGCTCATTAGTATGCACAATTTCGTCAACAAAATTTTCCGAAAATTTCAGTGCAATAAAAGTGAAAACTAAATAGAACCAGAACCCTACATTATTAGATACACTAATTCTGAACAACTTTTGGTTGATAGCACCATAGGCTCACCGACACAAAGAGTGAAATTTCCATTTGAAATGAGCTGATTAAGCTTAAGATTTCAGGTCACTTCAGGGCGAGCACACTAAAAGTGACTCTTCAGTGCTATCGCTAATTACAAGTTCGAAATCGTACACAACCATATAACGAGAACGCGAACTTAACATTCTGGTTATTGTGTTGAAGGGTCACTTTTTCTGTCGGCAATTGCCGGAAAGTGTAAAATCAGCTTCGGAAAGTCTTGTTTTGAAAAGGTCTAGAGATAGCAACAGTAAATGTAATCAATGTCAAGACTCCTGGACCTTAATGTTCAGGTCCATACTTGAGTATTAAGCCAGCTTTTCAATTTTTCAACTCCTCGAGTGAGAAGTTTATTAAGAGTTGAATGACAGCTATAAGTCAATGGAGGAACTGGAAAACAGATTAAAAATAGCAGATGTTTTTATAGCACGACTCACATTTTAGCCTGTTGTTTCATAACATCTGATGATGGGTTAAAGACAGTCTTGACTTGATGCTTAGCTATGGCTCCCCATTTGCCCTCGTTTTCTTGTACAATCTTCTCCCTCACTTCTGGAACCTGTGCACATTCATTAAAGAACAAGTGATGACATCAGATCCCGGGGGGGGGGGTACTTAGTACAAAAGTGATTACACTTGGGTAGCAAAATCAGGCTGTCTGGTATTTCAATGGGTCCTTTTTCTTTGCAAAATTTGGTATTTTAATGGGTCTGTTTTCCAAAATTTTCTAAAATTTGCGCCAAAATGGCGCATATTTTAGATTTTTTTCTAAATTTCAAACAAAAGTCAGAACATTTTCGCCAAATTAGCGTTAATTTTCGGGGGAAATTTCATTTTTTGTATAAACCCAACTCAAAATTTTGGGAATTTGGTATATGGATGGGTCCCTTTTTTAAAATATTGGTATATACTTGGGTGGTACTTCAAATTTCCCAGCGGCACACCTCTACCAAAACCAAAATTGAGTATCAGATGAACACTCTTGCAAAGCATTTGATAGTGTTTGTGATCATTGCCAAAGAATGGTCCTGCTGCTTAAACATGCAAGATTAGTCAGAACAAAGTTAATCTCTAGTAGGCGTTTTGAAAACTTTTTAAGTACAATGTCAAACTTACAAAATAAATCTGGAGTGATGGGTTGAAAATGAAGAATTCATTTAGAAGCTAATTTGATTTTTCATAGAACATTAACAGCAATTCTTTTTTTCTTTTAAATTCTGACATGCTTTTTTGGTCTAATCTTTGATGAAAAGTGATGTGTCATGCTGGGTATGTGTGTCATGCGTCTGTCCTTCAATAGTCGCTCCACAGGCAGGTCCTAACAAGTTAGTTATACATGGGTACCCGTTGATATGTCACTGATTTATTAATTTTCAGCTTGCAGGCTTACACTAAAGCTCAAAAGGCACCAAAATTCAGGCAGATCCTAACAAGTTAGTTATACATGGGTACCCGTTGATATGTCACTGATTTATTAATTTACAGCTTGCAGGCTTACACTAAAGCTCAAAAGGCACTAAAATTCAGATGAATTGCAATGCAAGGTTTCTTTAAACTACATGTGCATATATATCAAGGTTTAATTGAATTTCTCACCTGTTCCAAAAGCAATCCTGTTTTTGCTGCTGGTGGATCCATCATAGCTAAATTCTCTAGATATCTCTGCAAATCACCTAAACTTGGAATCTGGTCTAGGATCACCTCTGATAGATGAGCTCTTAACTGAAAATAATTAAAGGAGTTAGTAGTCATTTATGTATTATATTTCATACTTCATTTCATCGGAGCACCATTCATATACAAAAATATCAGATTATAAAAACAATGTCTATAAAGAGCAGTTTACATCAAGATCCTTAGTAATTTACCTTTAATATCTGGTTCTTATTATATGAGTTGAACTCATATTTCTCTTGACACGCTGAACCCATGAGAAGATTATACAGAGCTATCCACACCTGACCCTCCAGTCTGGTCAGCTTAAGTCTTTCTTCCAGTGGAACTGATTGCCATTTATTATCAATGAATTTGGTTAGCTTGCCTGAATTGAAAGAAACAACATATAATTCAAAACGGCAAATCAAAATGATTAATATGACACACACAGATGCAAGTATGTATCGCTGAAAAAAACTGAAATTTTTAAAAAATCCTGAAAATGCACGTAAATTTTGGCAAAAAAGCTGAAAAAATGGTTGAAAATATATTAAAAGCGTAAATTTGGAGTAAAAAAACCCCTGAAATCAGGTTAAAACAGGAAAACTGGCATCTCTGAACACAAGATGACAATAATTGCCATTGACCTGCTTTTCTCAATATGGGCAAAATGGACTTTAGGGTTTGGGTATGTTTGGGGTTAGGAGTAGGGTTGGATCATGGTTAGTAAGTTAGGGTCAGGTCATGGGCGATGTTTTTGATGGGACCTGAAGTATACCTTTTCCAGACTTAATGTAAATGAACCCTCGGTTGGCTTAACCTGCTTACCTTCTTTGTATATCGTCCATGGTGGGACTCTACTAATTGCACAAGCATAGATGGTACATCATGTTTTAAAAGATGGTTAAACCCAAAGGATTGAAGATGACAACCAATATTATTGAAAGAAAACTGCTTACCTTCTTTATATACTGTCCATGGTGGGGACTCTACTAATTGCACAAGGATAGATGGCACATCAAGGGTGTTGAGTATTCTTGTTGTAACACTTAATGGTAACCTGGAATAAACACTAAGTCTGGTTAGCAAAATGTTTACCAAACAGGATCTTCATGTGTTATTTCAATCATCAAGGTTAATCCCATCATAGTTTGATATTTAAATGTGTAGTTTTAAGTGCATTATTTATATGGCAGTAGTACTTTCACGACTTTGTTTTTCAGCACCTTGACCTTCTTTGATAGGCTGCTCTATAAAATACTGTGTTGTTGTTATTATATTATTATAGTTATTATTTACAATACAACAGAACAGTGGCGTAACCAGCATGGGGGCAGGGAGCCCCCCAGAAAAAATATCTGCCCCCCGCTTGCCCCCCCCCCCAAAAAAAAAAGAAATCAAGAAAAGTTTCAAAATACAGTACATAGGTAATGTAACTGTGCAAAATTCAACCCTTTTATGGGTTAGTTTTTCAAAATTTTCCAAAATGGTGCAAATTTTGGCTATAATTTAAGAAAAAACTTTGTTTTTTACCAAAATTGTACAAATTTTTATGAATTTTAGCAAAATGTGGATGATTTGCTACATGAAAATTTTTTGGGCGTATCTTTTTGTGTCTTAACAAAAACTCTTTCACCCCCCTGCAAAATTGACTTGCCCCTGCTCGCCCCCTCAACTGAAAATTTCTGGTTACGCCACTGCAAAAGAATGTACGTTGTTAACTCACCCATCTATATGATCTGTTATATATCTTAGAATAGACACTGCCTTGATTCCTATTTCAAACTCACCCATCTATATGATCTGTTCTCACCCATCTATATGATCTGTTATATATCTTAGAATAGACACTGCCTTGATTCCTATTTCAAACATTCCTATTTCTTCAAACTCACCCATCTATATGATCTGTTATATATCTTAGAATAGACACTGCCTTGATGCCTATTTCAAATTGTAACTTTCTATCTTGTTTCTTTAATTCCTGTTGAAATAAAAACAAATATAACATGATATATAAATCAATGTAAAATTGGATACTATAGTGTTTTCATTTATTAAATTTCCCTGCGTACATCATCGTTTAACTCGAGCGTAACGTGCGCGATCGTCGGCGCTTCACAAGCACTGGAATTAGGCTAATCATACGCTGTAAATACGTGCGACTTTCACGCAAACCACCGTAGCAACAAGCGTCGTTCTCCAAAAAACCTGCGAACGGAGAAATTTAATTATTGAAAATACTATTTTTAAACATGTTTAAAGTTGGTATACTGAGAGGAGATGACCCTGCTATCTTTTATAGACATATAAATTACCCATTTAACCTTGTTATCTAGCTAGACTTGCTCCTTGGGCAAGAAGCTTTATTCTAATTGCTCTGTGGTTTGGAATTCACGTTAAGCCTTAATTCTTTTTGCCAGAATTGATGATTGTGCTAGATACCTCTTCATATCAGGCGGTTACAGATTGAGTTCTGATTTTCTTTGCTTTTTATTTATTTTTTTACAGATATTTTTAGAGTTACGTTGGAATTTGATTCTGTCAAATCATGCACTCTTTCTAAAGCCACTGTGAGAAGCTTGTCTTGGTGAAAGAGTTAAAAAAGAATCAGTACATACCTCCATGGTTCCTTTGTCACCACTTTTCTTATTATCTTCAAAATCTCTTTCATCTTCTTGTCTATAAGATAACAAATTGAAAAGTAGGTATTTATCATCTACATGCTCTAAAAGAGTATTAATCACCTCTGCATGAGTGCATCCACTGCTAGAAGCAACAAACCGCACCCTCATCCAGATGCTGTTTGCATGCATCTGATAAATAAGTAGAATTTACAATGGAAGAAACTGAATGCTATCAAGGAGCTTGTCTTACACTACAAGAAATAAAAAAACCATCTCGGTTTTGACAAAGCATCTCGGTTTCAAGTGCCTCAAAACAATGGCCACTATTCCATTGTTCTCACTTAACTGAGGCAGGAGAAGGAGATGCCAAACCGAGATGTTTTTTGCACAAAAATCAATAATTCAGTTTATGTGTCTCCCTTTGGTGACTCACTTTCAGGGATCAATAATTAGTATCTTGGTTTTGAGTCTCGGTTTCAAGTGGTGTTACATAACAAAACAATGCCATTGTTTTGAGCCACTTGCAAATTTGCTTGAATTCTGTTAAATGAAACACTTTTTTTTGCTTGTTTGTTTATGCTGGTACATAGGAAAAAGTGGATCCATGACAAGGTCATAGAACTCCAAGCCCATGCACAAGCCTGGATAGCCCATGAAGGACTAGTAAAAACACAAATTTACAAGGAAAAACAATGCAAGGACTTTACAAAGCTAAATAGTCTTTCCATGACCTTTAAGACCTTAACTAGGAATATTCATACCAATTCCATGACACTCCATGTACTCACGACTCGTAAGAATTCTGTGTATACTCTCACTTATCAATTTTTCATTTTCAACAAACTCAAACATAATTTGAAATAAACAAAGAAAGAAATGAACAGAAAATATTTCATGACTGAAAAGTCCCAAGATCTTAACTGATTGAATGAAGTGAGTAATAAACATAATCTGACCTTGCTATAAGATCTGTGATTTTCCGGTGGCAATAGTCAACTAAATCGAGGATGCTTTCTTCTGCTGACTCACAGGGTTCCTGAAATATTGAGTAAGCAGTAGTTGGAATTAGAATTGAATACATCCAATTCATTTTATCACCTTATTGAATAATTATGGTTGAATTAAACTCAACATCCAAGCATATATTATTATACAGAACAAATTGTATGAGGGGAGCGTGGCCGAGCGGTTAGAGCACGGACATCTGAAAGACACAAGATATGTTTCTTCAAATACCTTAATGATTACTGACACAGATTAAATTTAGCATACACTATAAAATCTCCTAGATTTTATAATCAACAATTCTGCTGATATGCCCCACTTTCCCCTACCAAATATATTGACACAACTTATATGGCATATTATGTCTAATTGACCACTTTGTTTTCATCAGCAAGTGAGGAGTTTCTTGGCCATTGGCCATGAATTATATAAAGTACACTTCAAGCTATATTGGCAGTGAATTATAAATGGTACCCTTAAAGGGGCAATTCATGATCCACTTTTCACCCTCAAGTTCACCTCTATCAAAATTGAGTTTTATAGCTTATAAGAATCGTCAACTGGTATATGTTACGATCCCCAAACCATTCTTTCATATGTGCTTGCATTTTTGAGAAAAGTGAGAAAATGTGTCATTTTCTTATTATTGTCGGGCCCTGACAGTAATTACAACACGGTAGCCTATGGGGATTTTCAAAATGCTGAAAAGCTTGTAACTTGGAAAGGAATGGTCACAATCAAGTGAAATTTTCATTATACATTTATAATGTACTCTTCTTTTTATTTAGCCTGAAAAGAGGCAAGGTTTTTGTCACATCAAAATCATGAATTGCACCTTTAATGATCATCTGTAGCAACATACTATGTGCTTTTAGTTTACATCAGTGACATTTATAAATGAAGAGTATCAATTTCTGTTTTAACTTTGTTTAGCATTACCCTGTGGTACAAGATGGTTTCCAGCAGATTTGACAAAGTAGCTTCATGA
>JXSR01S049824.1:84870-95813 GCA_000969725.1 Ophiothrix spiculata
TTGACTCCCATCACTTTGATATATTACAGTTGCCAGTTGCGGTGCACCTGATTTAATAAGGAATTCCTTACCTGCTTTTGATTCTAGGTGTCATTGATGATTTTTTAAATAGTGTTTAAGTCAATGTAGGAAGTTGGGAACCACCATTACAATAGAATGCAAAATGGTGGTGGCTTTTTTGCGATTTTGGCCCAAATACATGTTCCAAGAGCATAAAATAGTAAGAAAACAGGTCGGTGTTGTGACTTTCCTAGTCTTTATTAATGCTGTTTTTGAGATTTTGGCCCAAATACATGTAGCAAGAGCATAAATATTGGCGAGTTTTCCTTGTATTTTTTACTTATGTTCCGAATTTTGGACTTGAGAAAGTCAGATAAAATTAATAAAAAAAACATTTTATTCATTTAAATTTGTGTGATATAGGTTGATATTTTAATACAACTTCAGTATTTTGAATTTCCATGACTTTTCCATGACTTTAGGGTCAATTTTACAAATTTCCATGACTTTCCAGGCTTGTAAATGAAATTACTTTTTCATGACTTTTCCAGGCCGCGGGAACCCTTATTATATTTAATAGTTTTCTCTTCTTTTTTTTTCTGCTTGGAAAAATGAAAAACGGGACAATCCCCTTTTCAGTGTTTTTGTGAAACAGAAAACGGAACAATCCCGGGGAAATGGTTAGTAAGTATGTAATACTAATTATATCTATTAAAAAGCCTTTCCTGTTCTGAAGCGTCATTTAAAATAAACTCTTTTCAACTCTGCCACTTCAATTGTGTAAGTACTATGTCAGGGATTCTAGATATTTATTGGATAGGAATTTCCTATACCTTGCCAACGGAAAAAATGAAGCTTCAGCGCAAATTTGTAATGCGACGTCACAAGGTTAAACCAATCACATACAAGCTCATTAGTATGCCCGATTTTAGCTGATTTTGTCAACAAAATTTTCCGGAAATTCTCTTGAATTTCAGTGCAATAAAAGAGAAAAATAAATAGAACCAGACCCATACAGCATTAGATACACTAATTCTGAATAACTTTTGGCTAATGGTACTCTAAGCTCACCGACACAAAGAGTGAAATTTCCATTTGAAATCGGCTGATGATCTGCGCTTATTAAGCTTAACTTAAGAATTTCAAGTCACACCACGGGGATCATGCGCAATGTTCTGCGCATGGTTGCACATTTTATTGACATAGACCCCGCCCATGTTACCTTAATGACTACCAAATATGGTCAAAAAAAGGCATCAGCTAAAACGCGAGAGAGACAGGGCCCTGACTATGTCTGTATCAGTCCATGATCAGTCAGAACACATCGCATTTCTTCCCGACTTTTGGCGTTTGCTTGCAAATTGAAAATGTCGCGATAAAAGCTAACAAACGAAAAAATCATATTTCTTCCGATTTTTGGACTTGAGAAAGTCACGATAAAATAAAAATAAACATTTATTCATTTAAATTTGTGTGAAATAGGTTGATATTTTAATACAACTTCAGTATTTTGAAATTCAATGACTCTCCATGACTTTAAGGTCAATTTTACAAATTTCCATGACTTTCCAGGCCTGGAAAATGAAAACCATTTTCCACAGTGACTTTTCCAGGCCACGGGAACCCTGTTTAATATAGGGGTAAAAAGAGGTAGGCTACTTGTAGTCTTTCCGAAATGGAAAAAAATACAGCAGTGTTTGTATGCCGATACTGTATTCAGAATGGGAAAATTCATGATCGCGTTGTCGACAGAAATGGATATGGCCCAGTATATTAAAGGTGACTTTACTTCAGGTAATTTCGATAATAAGGCCTATTATAAAAACAAAACAAAGAAAGGAAAGAAAGAAAGAAAAGAAGTACTAAGAAAGAAAGATTGAACCTTTCTCCATATGAAGATGAGTTTTGCCACAAATTCAAGGGCTAGTATAGTAGTATTTATCGGCCGATGTTTCCTTTAGTTTTAATTTCCGACCCATTTTCTCTCAAACATGTCTCATGCAATAATTTGCCGTTCTATCGCGAAAATATATTGTCAAAAGAAGTTTAAATATCACAGTTATCTTTTCACATTATTACGTCTCTTTTTACCTACAAACATGTTTTATTTCTAAAAAAATGTACGCACTTCCAATCTTTTTGGCTTTTTCTTCTTTTTCCTCACATCTCATACACCTTTTACGGCTCGTTTACGGGGGCAATTTTACGTTAAGAACTTGCTATCTTTTGTCTAATTTTCACCGGATCCGGGGGCAACCTTCAAAGATAGGCACCCCACCCCGGCATGGAATATGAGAAACCTTAATTTACCTTGAATGCCCTGTACTAGAATTGTACTCGATTTTTTCCATGGATGTTTTTAAGGAAATCTGAAAAATCGGAATGTTCCGTTTTTTATGGTCCTAAACTTTTAAAAACTTGACGGACATTTCTGTCAAAATCGCGACGATTGGCACGGTATGATAATGAGGTAAAAGTAAAGAAAAAATACATAGTTATGAGGTAAAGATCCGCAAATATATGAGAAATCACCAACTGTCGATTTTATTATCAGTCATTTATTTCCTAAAGTAAAACGAAATCTTCAAAGATACGCAACCCATCCCCAGAGAATATATATCTATTATATGTAGGCCTATACCTTGAATGAGCCCCCGAAAGGCTCGATACTGATTCATAACACAATCAAACAAAGAAATAGATAGACGATATAGCGTGGCAAGAGAAATGTGTCCTTGCAAACTTTTTTACACATCACTGATCATTTGGGTTTGCTTATTCATGATGGTGTTAATAGTAAACACACGGAAATCCCTTGGTATTGTCATAAAAACGTTCTGAACAGGAAGTTTTGCATTGAAACAGGTTTAAATCCTATTGAGTTTAGACAAACGACAGAGTATTGATAGCCGTAAATTTTGTTTTTTTGGCCAAAAACGGGGACTTCCAAACCTAAAAATAACAAAAACGATCCATAGAATTATTCGCCCCCCGGAACCACATCAACACGGCGATTTTCACAACCATACGATAAATGATGAAAGAGTAGATACCATTTCTAAGCGTGACGCACCAACCCCATATGTATACACCTTTGCCTTGCTAAGGCAAAGGTCTAAAAATGAGGCTAAGGAACTTAAAATGTTTTAAAATAGGGCTTGCGAACTAAAGATTGTGTTTGAAATGGGGGTCTGGGGAGCGGCAGACAAGGCGTGAAAAAGGGGTCTTGAGGGCCGCACATATCCGTACCACCTTTATAGGTCAGTGGTTTCCCCGGTGCCTTATATCTCTGAATATTGCTTTACTAGGGTAATAAGATTACAAAATACAAATGAAATGAGCATTATAGTAAAGAGCGAATAATTCTTTTTTACATTAAATTTCCTTATTTCAAATTTCATTATTAAGATATCTTACTCTATATATCTTAAGACAATTTCAAAGTATTAAAACATTTTTTCTGCTATTTCTTAAACAGGTCTCCTCCAAGAAACAAAATCTAGATATAATAGATATAGAATTGCCTAAACATTTAGTATTTGGTAGAATAATTTGAGCTAATTACAAATCCAAAAATTAAAAAACAAACATAGGTCACCTTGCTCTGTTTTGAGATACAGGCTTTGCAAAAAGTATATGTTTTCTCTAACATTCATAAAATTCTAAAATTAATCACATAAAGTATAGAAAAAAACACCTTTAATACCTCAATGTTTAAGTGCTTCTTAATTAAATAGCAAATGCTTCATAGAATATTTTGATTTGTTTATTTATGCTATTTAGGCGTTACAGTTTTCGGTATAAATCAGGAGTATTTTTACCATATTTTCAGAAAGTGGGGTCAATTGATTTGACAATTTATCAGGCTATAAGTCACCATTGTTTCATCTTCAATTATTCTTTACTTTTTGAAACAATCGCATTTGAATAGCTCTGGGTAGGGTGGGAGGATGCACCGGAGTGGATGCACCGGAGAAGGTATATATGTATTACAATGCATTGAAGTTCATTGAATTGACTATACAGTGCATTATAAGATTTGGATATTACCTGTCCTTGTACCAACTGAAGTGTTATTATTCATGAACAAAAGAAAAATCAGTGATTAGGAAAAGAAATTGTGAATGATTATGAAAAGAAATTGTGGATGAAATTGTATAAATTGGTATCTGTAGAATGAATTCTAATTGACTTATATAGAAATATTTGGCCACACTGTAACTCAGTACAGAAGCAAATTCCTTCATTATAACTTTTGTTTATTCAAAAGTATATAACACCCCTCCTTCATATCTCAAAGGGTCAAATTATTGAATTGCATACAGTTATAAAGATACCCATTTTGCATAAGCAAATTTCAATGCACACTGAACACGAGCTTTACTAACGCGTTTGTTTAATCACACGCCACATCGCTGCGTAATATACATGCGGGAAATTATGCAGAAGAAGATGTGCCATTAAAGTAATCAAATTTGATTACAAATGCCTGTTTTTGCCATTCTTCTTGAAATCTAATACGGTAGGGTAGTCCTATGTTTTTATTTCAGAATTTGAACATATGGAAAAATTTTAAAAAATCAATGGAACATTTACTATATTTTACAAGCACATAATGATCCAAGCTTTCTCATACTTTGTGCAGTAAATCGGGTGATTTTTTTGGGAAAATATTTACTTCTTGACGTGTCTGTATCTCAAAACCGAGCACGACGACCTATCTTTTTTTTTTATTTTAGATTCGTTATCAGTACAAATAAATCTACCAAATACTGAATTTTTAAGAAAATCAATGTATAGTTCGCATCTGTGAGAAAACTCCTTGAATTCTTCGGTGAAAACCAATTCCTTGGATAAAGATTGCTAACTGCATTATACTCACCTCATTATGCACATAGGAGTCACAGATGTAACACCACACGGATAAGTCAGCAAAGCTCAGAACCAAGGCATGCGAGGTGCTCAAGTGGTGAAATAACATATGTTCATTGATGTAACGCCCACAAAGTACCTGTAAGAAAAAAGGATGTGTGATAACATCACTTGAACAAATATATACAATACAAGAGGAGAGCGTGGCCGAGAGGTAAGAGCGTTGGACTCATAATACTCAAATGTATTCGTCTGTTGTGGGGTCGAGTCCAGGGCTTGGCACGTCTCCTTGTTTCCTTAAGCAAGAAACTTAACTTGCTTCGGAGGGCATGTAAAGCCGTCTCAGGTGTTCCTGACACACTGTCAGATGTAAAAGAACGTCACGGGCTAAGCTACGGTTGTTCAAAATAAGAGAAGGGGAATCCTCCCCGGTATCGTGACCGTATGTCAGAATATGTCATCTACTCTAGGACCAGATTGCATTATCACCAAAGAGCTCATCTAGATGCTGAACAGGCTTTGATGAGAATAAGCGTAGAAGTAGAATACAAAATGTGCATTTGTGATGTTCATAAATGCACAATCATGATCCGCAAGTAAATTATCACATTTTACATTATCACTTAATATCAGTTGTTCAGGTCTGCAGACAGCGTTCGAATTAAGGAAAAACACATGGTTGTCCGACGGACAACCAGGTTGTAATTTTTGGTTGTCCGTCAGAAATTTGGTTGTCCGTCAGGCGCGGCGCCAGACTCAAAAAGGTACCCCAAAATTTGTTGACGTAGCTTTTCAAAACTGACAAGCAAAAAAAAAAAGTCTCCCAAGCGCACAGACAACTACGAGACACCTACTTCTATTTTTTTCAACAGCAAATTGATAAAAAGTCATATTTTTTACGGCGATCATCGAAAATTTTACAATTTTATCGAAGGTTCCAGTTTTTAAATAAACATGCTAAGAAGTATGCTTATTTGACTTTGAAAAATTATGGTTGTCCGCCGGACAACCACAGCATTAATTTAGGTTGTCCGGCGCTAGATTTGGTTGTCCCGGACAACCGGACAACCAGAATTTCGAACGCTGTCTGCAGATATACCAATAAATCTAATTATTGCATAAATTAAACTAATTAGATATTTAAAATTTGCATATTTTATGCTGAAATTGCAGGTGTCAATACTTAATGCCTACTAGGGCCACCCACTTACTTATTATCATGAAAGTAGGTCTTGTGGTATGGAAGGGAGATGGAAGATATACCAATTAAACCAAATTTTAACTTTTGCATAAATTAATTCAAATTGCAGCAAGGATATCTTTGGCTTAAGCCAAAGCCACTTATCAAATATCATGAGTGTGGTGTACAATTTATCTAACCAAACCAGAACACACACATACAACATACTACATTACAATATCTGTGCCCGGGGGGGGGGGGGTACTTAATAAGTACAAAAGGGGTTATGGGGCCATGCCGCAAATTCCAGTAGCAAAATCAAACCCAATTGTCCATCGCATCTCGACAATCAGCGCAGAAAGCTTTGACATCTCAACCTTCATCAGATAGTGGACTCATATCACCCTCAATTTATGACGTTCATTTCAACATCTCACCCTAATCCGAAATAAGCTTACTTCATATAAATTAAAACAAACTCAATTCTCCCTCGCATCTTAAAATTCAGCGCAGGGTGCTTTTGCATCTAAACCCCCATTAGGAAGCGGCATCACATCACCCTTAACATGTCATAATGACGTTCATTTCAACATCTCACCCTTATCCGAAATAAGCTTACCTCATAACAATAAAGAAAAACACAATTCTCCCTCGCATCTCAATATTCAGCGCAGGGTGTTTTGGCATCTAAAACCCCATTAGGAAGCGGCATCACATCACCCTTAACATAATGATGTTCTTTTCAACATCTCACCCTAATCCGAAATAAGCTTACCTCATAACAATGAAGACAAACCCAATTCTCGACATTCAGCGCAGGGTGTTTTGGCATCTAAACCCCAATTTGGGAGCGGCATCACATCACCCTTAACATAATGATGTTCATTTCAACATCTCACCCTAATCCGAAAATAAGCTTACCTCATAACAATGAAGACAAACCCAATTCTCCCTCGCATCTCGACATTCAGCACAGGGTGCTTTGGCATCTAAACCCCCATCAGGTAGCGGCATCACATCACCCTCAAGATGTTTACACCAGGTGAGCGGTATTACAGCATGGAGACCAGTCTAAAAAGATATAACAAAAATAAAACAACCCAGTTAAGACCACACTGTGAAAGAAGTATCCACAGAAATCACAGTGATGTTGTAATAAGTATGTTTTGCATAGTTACGGATGTCGATCTTGATTGTCGACAATGGGAGCCATGATTTTGGGTTAAAAATGGAGTGTTGCGTTGTCCCATGATACAGGGGAAGATGGCTGGGGATGTGCCCTCTTTGGATGATGGAATAAATGGCAATACTAACATAAGATACATTTTGGAGTACTGTCACACACTCATTGGCACATTTCAAGACATGTGGATTTTTGTAAAAGGATGAAACTTTCAGGGATAAATTGTGAGTTGAGGACCAATTCAAAATTCAACCTTAAAAAAAATTAAATTTATCAGAGAAATGGTAACAGAGTTTTTAAGGGTTTCATTCATGAATCAAAATATCCTTAGAATTTCCTTACAAATTAGCATTTGGTAGCTTATTTGTACTGATAATGGATCCAAAATTTAAAAAAAGATAGGTCATCCAATTTGTTTTTGAGCAGTCGAGACCAAACGCTCGATACCAGCGTACACGCTGGATGCAGTGATCACGCTTGATGTAGCGAAATTTCACGCTCAATGAGGCGAGATGAAGAAGGGAATTCTATGTACGTATGGGTCCATTAGGCTGAAAGTATAGTTCTTTTTGAGCTACCAAATATTTTGTGTAAAGTCTTTGTTATCTTATAATTTAGTAATATAATTCCATTGCATCTTCTAATCAATAACGGATAATTCGTGTTGTAAATCACCAAACATTTTCATCAAATACTCCTCAATGTGGTAGTACTGATTTTTCATCACCAAGCCTCCATTATTAATAGAAAATACATTGGAACTATATATCAGATTATAAGATAACAAAGACTTGTTGCACCAAATATTTGGTAGCTCAAAAGAACTATGTTTTCAGCCTTACAGTAAAAACATAGAAGCTACAGTAAAACTTTTTGTTATTTACAAGTGTTTCTAGATTATTTGATTTATGACTGAAGCAAAAAAATATATTTTTAAATTCACCGAGGCACTTGGTGAGCAACCGGAATTTTACAGAGCCTTGTCATGTTGCACTGCTTCATCGAGCGTGTCCGATCGATTCAGCCGACCATTCAATAATTGCCGCTCAATGAAGCTGGATCTTGTGTATTGTTTATGCTACTTGCCTTGGGGTTTATGATCGAAACGACATAATATTATTACCAATACCAAAGGAGTTCTAATACCAGGCTAGGTATTGTACCGTTAAGCACTGCACTGACCCAATTGTTTGCGAAAATACACCTGTCATACAAATCGGGTAGTTCTGTAAGGCATCGCCTTAGAAATTGACTCTTGTGTATGCCATATTGGATGATTGCCATATGTTTTGCTTTTTGAGGGTAGGGGTGGGGGAAAGTGGGGGTGTTTGTTTGATTACTTGTTCCCGGGGGAGTTAAATATAATGTTGTTGGCATAACGTGATCAAGAAAAAGGTGAATTAGGGCTGTTTTTGAGGATGGAAGGTTGAATCAGGTGATGCCATTTAGGGTATCAAAAAGCCATTTTCAAGAAATAGGGTATATTTTTTCAAACTCTAGTGTGAAAATGGTATTAGTAAAAATCCCAATTTAGGGTATGAATAGGGGAAGAGGGTATATTTTAGCTTCAGGAAAAATCGTCCTTTAGGGGGTGTTTTGAAAAACTGTGGTCACCCTATGCCTACAACATTATACTTGACTGGACCGGGTAGTAGGTTTTATTCGAATGGTCAAGAGATATTAACTGGTTCTTACACTTTGTTTTCATATTGTCGCCCTTCCTCCTTCTCCTCCACCTCCTCCTCCTCCTCTAAAATCCTTAACGCCACTTCTTCTTCCACAGCCTCTGCAGCCTCATAATATACTTTTAGGTACTCGGCATTTAGAGTAGTTTGCCCTTAGTTTCTTGAGGCTGGCCAAATACAACTAGATCAATGGAGCCCTATACGCCCTAGCCACTTCTTCTGTCCTGAACACATGCCAGCAGAATACTTAACTAATCGCAGAAATGTCATTTTTTCCGGATTTTTTTACTCCATTTTTATTTATTTTCAGCTCTTTTTTTACCAAAATTTAATAACGTGCATTTTCAAACTAAAAGTGACATCTCTGTTAAATCCCTATGATTATAATACATGTCAATACGACACCTACGTATTAAGGCATTTTTACGGCCAACAGTATATATTGTGATTATTGTAAACTTGATTCTTAACACTTGTGCATGTGTTTAGGCATAATTTTCAAGGCCTACATCAAAGATTGACATTTGTAAACTTTGCTCTTACGCTTGTGCATGTTTAGGCAATTTTTCAGGCCTACATCAAATATTGTGATTGACAAGAGTAAACTTGACTCTTACACACTTCTGCACATTTAGGCAATTTTTAAGGTCAGGACTTTTTAAGGTCTACATGAAATATTACTAATAAGTACACTGATTCAAGTTCTGAACCTCTAGAAGGTATTTCTGAAATCCTAAATAATTCAATAAATGAAGTTAAAAAACAAACTTATGTTATTTTGAAAGATGTTCCTTTACAAAGAGTAGTTCATACTAAATTTCTGGGAGTTATAATTGACAGAAATTTGACTTGGAAAAAACATATTGATGCAATATCCAAGACCATTTCAAGAAATGTTGGTATGCTTACAAAACTAAAACATTATGTACCAGTGTATATTTCGCATTCTTTATATTGTACTTTGATATTGCCGTATAATAATTACGGTATTCTCATATGGGGCAATACATGTAAAACCTATTTAGATAAAGTTATCAAATCACAAAAATGAGCTATCAGAACGATTTCATGTGAGCATTACCGAGCCCATACATGACCATTGTTGAAAACACAATGTCATAAATATATGTCATACATTCAATCCAGAACTAGGTATTTTATGTACAAACATCAAACAAAGCGCCTCCCAGGTATATTTTCAGATATTTCATTAGAAATAACCAAGTTCATAGGTATCAAATTAGAAAAGCTTCAGATTATAGTATCAACAAAACAAAGAAAAAGTTCTCAGATCGTGCAATTCGTACAACAGGACCAATTTTATGGAATATTTTAGACATAAATCTAAAACGATGTAAAACAGTCAAGGACTTTAGAAATACTTATAAATCCAACCTTATTGCCAGTTATGATTTTTGTTGACTTTGGAATGTTTTTCCCCTTTTAGTGCTTTGTTTGGTTTTTGTTTGTGTTTTGTATCTCCAGTGTGTTTGAAACCTGGTTTTTCAGGGGATGGTCCCTTCGGGCCTTTTTGGCCTTTTAACTATTCCCACAATATCATTGTCATGTTCTATATAGAGATGGTCAATGTATTCTCACACTACAGCTGAGCGAAACGCCTTTTTCAGTCCAGTGTATTTTTGGCCCTTTTCAAAAAAATGTATATTTTTTAATATTTCCAAACCAGAGACGTTATTAACGTCTCTGTTCCAAACTATATAGTAAAAATATGAAATCCTGAAAATTTTACGATTATTGGAATAACAGAAGTAATCAAAAAAAATTATTGAAAATCTCATAGCTCAAGTTTTAACAAATACAAAATCAGTGGCGACACGAATATTCAATGAGATTTACGCCCGGGAAGTTATAACACAGTATGGGAATTTTCACTCTGTCAATAAAAAGGATTACCACTCATCTGCATCGATCTTGCTGTTGTTATTGATTGGTACATTTTCGTATTGGGCTTCATTTTCTAAGCGAAGAGAATTTTGCAGTTTAACAACACAGGTTACTGCTA
>JXSR01S049824.1:99946-113958 GCA_000969725.1 Ophiothrix spiculata
GGAAATTCTAAAATAAATCAAAATCCTATTTCAAGCACTTTAATATGGTCCACATACATCTATTATTAATTACCTCTTCACTGGGTAATGAAATACCACTAGCCAGCTCTCCAATGGTCTTGCTCCCAGATCCAGCAGCTCCGCCAGCAGCTCCTCCAACAGCTCCAAGCTCCTCTGTAGAATCTGCTCCTGATGCTCCAGCTGATGCAGTGTCTCCATCTCCATTGGTTGTCATGGTAACTGTGTTGTTTGGTGTTGGTGTCTGGTCACTGGTATTGCTGCTTTTGGGAGTCTCTGTAATTTCTGTTGGGATCACTTCAGGTTGCTTTTGTGGCGTTTCAGGGTTTGATCTGCAATAACAATAACAATAAGGAAACTTTTTTCAACTTCTGACTTTCTCTCATAATGTTACAAAAAAACACAATAATCTTTTTCTTATCATATAAATGATGTCAATTTAACAAAAATCTCTGATTATGTCAAGTTGCAAATCAAGGAATCATTTATTTATCTATTTTGAGAAGATATCTACATTCTGGGTTGCTGTCTACATTTGGCCTTTAAAATTTATCATCTCCTCTGATATTGATGAAAAATTTCATATTGATTCACCATGTTTATTGACAAAATACTACAATCAAAATGTTTGCATTGGGTTTGCTATACACTTACATGAAAACCATCAAATTTGTAAATTTAATGCAAGTTTGTGACATTTTCAATGCTTTTTTAACAACATTTGCTGTTGAAAACATGGGAGATAATGTTATATGGGAAGAAGCTCCTGAAATGATATTACACATTTAGATGAGGGAAGGGGTCAAGTTTATGGCCAGAGGTAGAAGGAGATGAGCTATTTAGATGCTATGGAATTCAACTTGATTAATGAATTTATGGAAAAGTTCAAGCAAATATATAGTTTTCTTTAAACTTTACAAAAAATTAAAATTTGTCGCTTAGAGGTTTCCAAAAATTAGAATCGATCATTACAATTGAAAATAAAAGAAACATCATCATGAGGTCAAGAGCTCTCATCTCCATCCGACCCCCCCCCCCTCCTGCCATGTTTTAAATAAGCAACCTAATTTTTCGATGCTAAACGAAAAAGTGACAAGCAAGTCGGACAGGATCATTTTAAATAGCAGCCTGACAGGAATTTCATTAGAGATTATTTCACATCACTATAATAGTACAGAGAAAATACAATTAAAGGAGACAAAAATAGACCTAGAACAGCCATCCTTGATCAGGAGAAGCGCAAGGTAGAAAACACATAGAGGACACAAAACAAAATAAATAAACAAAGAAAACAAACTTGAACAAGGAATTTCTCAACAAAAAGTTGCCTGACAGTTTCTATTTTTACCTACCGATTCCAAATCACCCACTATTGGCTGTCAGCCGGGTGTAAATGTCTAGTCCTGTTGATGAGGATAATTATACAGACTTTATATAACCAAAAAAAATGAAGGAATATATTTCTTTCATTCAAGATGTCAGTATTTCAATTAACCAAAACCTAGAACTAGTACAGTTCCCCTGATCACAGATGTGGCTAAGGGATGTTGGACACTGAGTGGATGTAGGACAAGGCATTGTACAAAGGGCTACAGCAACTTAGTTATTTATTTTGTGCTATTAATATTTCCAAAAGTAGGGTGGTCCTATAAAAATATTTTGTGTTCACAAAACATCCTTGCAAAAAAGAAAGAATTGAATGCTAATAAAAATACTGATAATATTTTCAATTAAAGTAATAAAAGTTTGACGTCAAAACAAATATCATGTAAATTTGCTTCCTTTATAAACCAAAATACTAATTAATAACAATTTAAATACAAATTAAACACAACTTGATATTATATGTTGAAGAAAAACAAGAAAAATGGAGCAACTCGATAACCTTTCAACAAATTATTGAACACACACTAAATTTTATTATTGGAACTGTCAAAGTTTATATCAAATCTTAATATTTGTAAAAGGGAAAAATCAATTGGATGCACAATCAATGTTTCCACTGGAATAACATTATGTCAAATGCATCTCCATTAAGATGGTTATTTTTCATTTAGTGTCTTGATGCAGGTTACTATTAAAAAATGGCCATTTTGCACACTTTCTTTAGCATCAACGATTATCAATGAATATCAATTCATCCATTAGTCCTCAATCAAGCATCCTTTTGATCATTCAAAATCCCATATCTTATGAAAACATAGTAGAGTTAATAAAATGTGCCATAGCATCAATAATAATTTCTCCTTGAATTAATCCCATTAGGAACCATCATATATAAACTGAAAACAATTTTCTTAACTTCACCTTTGATCCAATAACTGAAGCTATTGGTTAGCTTAATCTTGACGTTTCTAATTTATGATTTTACGTCAAACAATCTCATGTTTATCTATCCTTGAATGCGTGTTTATTAAATTCGAGAATATATTGATTTTAAATACATATAAATACCAACCCAATGTGGTTCATATGCAATTAATATTTTGCCACTTTCACAGAGTGAGGTATGTAGGACAACTGATCTTTTTTAAGTTCTACTGTTTAGTTTCAGTGACAAATTTTGTCATACAATTTTGAAACTGTCCAATTTTGCAGTTTCAAAATAGGATGATTAAGATGGATTACGTATCCAATATCTCTTCGTCACAAGACGACATCGTGGATGAACCAAGGAAGTACCCAGAATTTATCCGTTATGTGGCACTTGCTACTGGTGTTCCTGTTACTACACTGGGCATCTTGGGAAACCTTCTTACAATAATTGCAGTACTGAAGACTAAATCTCTCCGTACCGGAACCAATATGTTTATCATTAATCTTTCATTGTGTGATCTGTCATACAATGTTATCGCAATGCCAACTACCATGACCATTCATTGGAACAATGCTTGGGTTTTTAGTTCCGAGTACTGTCAAGTATATCCAGTGATTCTCTTTTTTGTCGTCGGCGAAGGTATGATGAGCTTAGCAGGGACTGCTTTTACTCGGTACCTGAAGATCATTCATCCAAAAAAATTTACATTCATATTTGGTAAGAAATTACACACTGCATTATTTCTGTGCTGCTTTTGGTTGGAACCTTTGATGATCTTATTCCCTGCCATGATAGGTGTGTGGGGCACACTGGGATACGAACCAAAGACCCTTACCTGCACATTCATTAGAGATGACTCTAACTACAATTTCTTTTTATTGCTTGTTGGTTTCATAATTCCAACCCTTTTTATATTCATTTGCTACCTACGTATACTCTTTACAGTATGCGCTAACAGGAAAAAAATCCAGGAGGCAAGACAACAAGTTTCTACATCAGGACAAAGAGAAGATATTCGCTACACCAAAATGATGGTAACTATCTTTGTGGTGTTTCTCATTTCTTACACCCCATATACAATCAATAACATACTAGATCCTAATCACGAAAACATGACAAGAGGATATTTCACGGCCAACTGTGTGTGGTTAAGTACTTGTTCGAATCCACTGGTGTATGTTTTGTTGAACAGAAAATTTCGAAGAGCATTTCTGATGATTCTGCCATATCGTTGTGGAAAATTCAGGAATGAATTAATGGAACAATCTGCAACTCAATCGACAAATATGACACATCTAGATGCACTGTGATGCAATTGGCATTAGGGGCGGCTTCAAAACTCAACCAGCGGTTGTCCGCCGGTTCTGGGTGATTGGCTATTGTTTATTCTGGTTGAACCGGCCAGAACCCGCAGGCAACCGCCAGTTGAGTTTTGAAGCCGCCCCTTAGAATCATAATCGTAAGCATTTCCTCTGTGCTTTACAATGAACATGATACCAAAGGTTTATTTTTGACCGGGAGCGGACATCGAGTGTTTGCGAGTTCAGAAATCGGTCCAATATTGGCGTTTATTAACGTGATGTCACACCATGTTCAGAGAATGATTCCAATGAGAGTTCAACATGCTTGCTCTCACCAGACTGAGAATATGCGACAAAGGTCTGCTCAAGGTAATGCTCGTGAATAAAGAACAATACAAAAAGTGTTTCAGTAAAATCTAATGAAAACTAAACAAAAACACAGTAAAACAGTAGAATGTTGTAAGATTTAATATTTTTAGCAGATTTGTCAGATCCTAGACTTTTATGCTACAGTACGTAAAATATTGTTTTGCTAAATAATGCATCGATGTTTGATAAGAATAGAACTCAAACAATGTTACAAGGAAAATAAGAGAAGTCATCCAAATATGACGCAGGGGGGCTCAAGCCATGACCGTGACGATGGTAGTATTTTGTAGATCATGTTTAAGGCAATTTAATGTGATCATAATTATTCTCAACAAGTACCCAGCAGTGGGCAGGTGACTTCCTACTTTTACCAGCCAAATCAATTGTCATTGGCTGTCAGGTGAGTGTTAAGTCCAGTCATGTCTGTGCAATTATACAGAATTCATGTAGACTAAAAAAAAAAAGAATATACTGGTTTTATTGTGATTAAGATGTTTATATTCCAATTAACTTTAGTCTAATTACTTATCTGTGCAATAAATGTTTCCAAAAGTAAAGGTCCCATAAAAAATGTGTTTACAAACACTCTTGCATTTATAAATTGAATACAAACTAAGAAAGCTACCACTAGTATATTCAATCAAAATAAGAAAAGTTTTGATTCAAATACAAATTTAACTCAAATTTGACCGGTTTATAGAGAAAAATACTAAATACCAGTTTTTATACCAAGTAATAAGAGGTTGGAATGATATTTCACACCATAAGGGCAGACTTATTTAGCCTGCTCTTAACCTGCTGGGTAAATTTTAGCCTGCATTTTTAAAGAGAAGCATTTTAAACATTTTGCATGTCAAAGTTAACCTGCAATCATTTAAAATAAAATAGGCAGGTTAATGTTATAGCCTGCAACTAAATGCAGGTGAATTTACTTGCCCGCTTTTTAGCAAATTCTTAAATGACCTTGTATAAACAGAAAGTGTGAAAATGATTGGGTTAAATGGTGGCGTACATGCATCAAAAGACATGGTGACTATGTTGAACAGTAGTTCCATGTAGAAGAGTTCTCGGGCTATAATCTGTGTAAATTTGGTGCTTATCGGATCATTGATAAAGATTTGGTGACTATGGAGGCATTACTTTTTGATCCCCCCTCGTAGATACAATGTACAGCTAATTACACCAGCTATTTAATACAGTCAGGCAATAAACAAGTGCAGGTACTCAAAATATTTCAAATATGTATTTGTCAAATTATTCAAATAGAAACTGGTAAACAAAAGAAAAGCATGCATTTTGCAGGCTAAAAAGGCAGGCAAAAATGCTGGTCTAAAATGGCAGGCTAAAAGTGCAGGTTAGTATAGGTGAAAGAGCAGGTTAGTTTTTGCAGATTAAGAATCAAAGGCAGGCTAAATTTGCATCTTTAAAAGTGCAGGATAATTTTGCAGGTTTAGAAAGGCAGGCTAAATTAGACCTGCAATTGAAATTTGCAGGCTCCCTAATTTGCATATTTTGGCATTTTTGCAGGCTAAGAATTAAGCTATCTCAATCATTTTAAATCAGGTTAGGAACAGGCTAAAGCCAGGCCTATTTTGCAGGTATGGGGTTTTGTTTTTGAAGGAAAATAAGAAACATGGAGCAACTCTGTATCCTTTCGACAAATTATTGAGCACATGCTAAATGTGGTTTCTATATCATACCTTAATATTTTTAAAGCGGAAAATCAATCTTGCCACTGGAAATAAAATAATTTTAAATTAATTACTTTGATCATTCTTCATTTAGTTTCTGGAAACTGGTTACTGATATGGCCACTTTAGTTAGCATCAACGATTATCGATAAATGAATCCACCATAAATAAATTGAAAACATTCAGTTATCATTTTGCTCATAACTTCACTTTTGGTCCAACAATTCTAGAGTGGAAACGGCACTTGTATACTGCAAGCATGACTTTCAACATTACACCCAAACAGGATATACTGAATTCAAAATGTAGAACCAAGAGTAGAACCCTTATCGCAGAATGTCTTCGACAAGGTCACTTATTTCAAAGAGCTCATTTGGACCATGGATATAGTAGAATAAGTATTCTACTATATCCATGTTTGGACCTAGAAAAGAATTTGCCTTTTGGCATCAGAAATTCTGCAAGTATCACAATCTCCTAACAGCTCAAGACTCATATATTTGAAAAATTGTATTTTTGTTTGTTTGTTGTTTTGTTTTCATTATTTTCATTGTTAAAGTGCTGTAATCAATTCTGGAATGGCGCTTGATTAAATATTGTTTCTTATTATAATTATTTCTATTTTGTATGGTTTTAACACCCTTTTCATAGTCACTATGTCCGTGCTACCTGTATGGAAATCATACTCTTAACCACCTCTCTTTTTTTTTCTTGCAGTTGACTAAGATTTAGCTTGAGTGTGGCCCAAAGGCAATAACTGAAACAAGTGATTAACACATTGTGCCATTTTCACTTATGATTTTACTTGAAGCGATCTTTTTAAAGTCTTGTTTATCTACCCTTGACGTCATGTTTCTTCAATTCAAGAATATATTGATTGTAACTTTATATAACTAAATACAAACACCAATGCTGTATGCGAGGCTGTATGGTTCATCAAAAATATTTGTTGTCTATCATAGAGTGTGAAATGCAGGACAGCTTTTGAGTTTTCATTGTTCATTTTTAGTAACAAATTTTTCAATACAATATAGAGACTTTTCAAATCTGGAGCTTCACAATAGTAGATAAAAATGGATTACATATCCAATCTCTCTTCATCACAAGATGATATATTTGAAGAGCCAAGGAGGTACCCAGAATTTATCCGTTACATGGCATTGGCTATTGGAGTTCCTGTTACAACTTTGGGCGTATTGGGAAACATGCTCACAATAGTAACTGTATTGAAAACTAAATCTCTTCGTACAGGAACCAATATGTTCATTATTAATCTTTCACTATTTGATTTGTTATACAATGTTATTGTGATACCAACGATTATGACTATTCATTGGAACAATGCTTGGGTTTTTAGCTCTGAGTACTGTCAAGTATATCCAGTGATTCTCTTTTTTGTCGTCGGCGAAGGTATGATGAGTTTAGCAGGGACTGCTTGTACTCGGTATTTGAAGATTATTCATCCGAAGACCTTTAGGTTTATATTTGATAAGAAACTACACATTGCACTATTTCTGAGCTGCTTCTATTTAGAGCCAGTGATGATCCTGTTCCCTGCTGTGATAGGTGTTTGGGGCACACTGGGATACGAACCCAAGACCCTTACTTGCACTTTCATAAGAGATGACTCTAACTACAATTTCTTTTTATTGCTTGTTGGTTTCATTATTCCAACACTTTTTATTTTCATTTGTTACCTACGTATACTCTTTACAGTGTGCGCTAACAGGAAAAAAGTCCAGGCGTCAAGACAACAACAAGTTTCTACATCAGGACAAAGAGAAGATATTCGCTACACTAAAATGATGGTAACTATCTTTGTGGTGTTTCTCATTTCGTACACACCATATACAATCAATAATATATTAGACCCTAATCATGAAAACTTGACAAGAGCCTGAGGATTTTTTACAGCAGTATGTGTGTGGTTTAGTTCTTGTTCAAATCCACTGGTCTACGTTTTACTGAACAGAAAATTTCGGAGAGCATTTCTGCTGATTATGCCACAATGGTGTGGAAAATGCAGTGAGGAATTATTGGAGCAATCTGTGACTCAATCAACAAACATGACACATATGGATGCACATTGATGTATCATTAGCAATGTATCATTAGCAAAATTAAAAACAAATTGCAATTATAAACATTCTTTTATGAATTTCAAAATGAACATAGGCATTATGTCTTAAGTTGGGACGAATCTGTGTTACACACTGAAGTAGAGTGGAATTTACTTGTCATTTCTTTTCAACGCATAGCATTCCTTTCCCTGTGTTTAAGTCCCAGTAAATTATATAACATTGTAAAGCTATGATTGTAAGGATCGTTAACAAACCACAAAAAGTGTATATATATAGGGTGGAATAAATGTCATAGATTGTAAGTATAGAATTTCATGCAAAAATGGTACTATAATTGATTTCATTATATCTTTATAACTGCATGTAATTCAATAATTTGACCCTTTGATATATGAAGGGGGTGCTATATACTTTTAAATAAACAAAACATATAATAAAGGAATTTTCTTCTGTATTGAACTACAGTGTGATCAAATATGTCTTAAAGTCAATTGGAATCCATTTCTACAGATACCAATTTATATGATTTCATCCACAATTTCTTTTCATAATCATCCACAATATCTTTTCATAATCACTTATTTTTCTTTTGTTCATAAATGATAACACTTCAGTTGGTACAAAGATAGGTAACAGCCAAATCTTATAATGCACTGTAAAGTAAATTCAACAAGCTTCATTGCAGTGTAATACATATATACCTGCTCCGTTGCATCCGCTCCATTTGATTCTCGCACCCGTACACAGTGCCATTCACATGCAATTATTTCAAAAAGTAAAGAATAATTGAAGATGAAACAATGGTGACTTATACCTGATAAATTGCCAAGGTTATGGTCGATAAACCAAATCCATTGACCACACCTTTCTGAAAATATGGTAAAAATACTCGCTTGTTTTTACCGAAAACTCTAACGCCTCCACCCATTTACTATATATCTCAATTTGTGACACAAAGCCTATGTCAAAAAAGTTTGTTATTTCTGGCCATCACAGTGTCACAGTGGACATCACAGTGTTATGCAAAATATGACACTGAAGGTAAAGAGTGAGAAATCATAACACACATCTCATATGGGCTTTCAACCAATAATGTCAAGGTTGTTTTTTGATATATGCTCCAAGCTAGCTTGCAAATTTATTGCTAAATCAAAGTTATCAGAAATGCCAAATGATGTTTTATTACAAATCACCTATTATACTGGAAAAAATAATAATATTATTATTATTGAATAAAGTGGAAAATAAGTGTATTTTGTATATTTGCTCTTCTGAATGTGTTTTGTTGTCAATACATATACTCTTGGTAAAAAAAATTCTCCCCGTGCTATCATGTTGAATTACCGGTGAGGAAGCTACATGAAAACATGATAAACTGCAAGTAACAAAAGCTAAAAATAATCATGCTTGACTGAAAGACAACCTACAACTCCCGACCTGCAGGTCTATTTTTGGTAGGCCATAACTTCCTCCATCAGTAAAAACAAGTCAAAAGCTTGTCCTCCAGCAAGACAAAGCGATGCAAGAGCACACAAAGCAAGAATTGAAAACCACATTGGCTGTCTCCTAATGCCAGCCAGATCAACGTTTCACCCTCAAGGTCACCTTTATCAAAATTAAGACTATTAGCTAATAAAAATCCTTGACTTATATCTGTTACAAATCCAAAAGGGTTCTTGCAAATTTGTAAGGGTTCTTGGAAAAAATGAGACCTTTTTCATTTTGCCAACACAGTGGCCTTCAGAGATTTTTTCAAATTTTGTAATGCTCGTAACTTGAAAAAAAAAATCAGAATCAAGTAAAATTTTCAGCATGCATTTTTTGTGTTCTTCTATATAACCCGACAGAAAAGAAGCAAGGATATAATCACACCGTAATCATGAATTGTTCCTTTAACAAAGAGTGGGTAAAATCCTGGGGTAAAATTCCCCAAAGTGCATGAATGCAGGAATGACTGAACGCATTAAAAAGTATATAAATTTGAGTATGCAATCAGGGATATTTTACAAGGAGTATGTTAGTTTAAAGATGTATATTAAATTGGCAAATTAGCTTTGTTCAAGCAATAATCAATCTTTCTTTTATATTAATTTTTGATAAATAAACACCACTTGAATAGAGAAGAATTCAAAACTGACAAAAACAAACATCATTATTTCTTATTTTGAATAACAAATGTTTCTAATAATCAGTATGCCCTGTTAGCAATATTAAGCTGAAGGAATCTGATTCAATCTGCATTTGAAAGTCAAATAGAGCAGTCAAGATGGACAATATGACCAATCTCACTTTAGCACAAAATGACTCTGATGAGCCTCGGAAGTACCCAGAATTTGTTCAATATACAGCATTGATCATTGGCGTTCCAGTTACAACTTTGGGCATCTTGGGAAACTTGCTTACAATAATAGCAGTACTGAAGACTAAATCTCTCCGTACAGGAACCAATATGTTCATCATTAATCTTTCATTGTGTGATCTGCTATACAATGTTATTGTAATGCCAACGTCCATGACCATCTTTTGGAACAACGCTTGGACCCTTAGTCAAGAGTATTGTCGACTTTTTCCAGTTATCCATTTTTCTGCTGTTTGTGAAGGTATGATGAGCTTAGCTGGGACGGCTCTCACACGATATCTGAAGATTATTCACCCAAATAAATTTAACCTGATATTCAATAAAAAACTCTACGTTGCTGTGCTTTTGTGCTGCTTTTGGTCAGTACCTGTCATAATCCTATTCCCTACTGTGACAGGTGTTTGGGGCAAACTGGGATACGAACCAAAGACCCTTACTTGCACATTCATTAGAGATGACTCAAACTACAATTTCTTTTTAATGTTTGTTGGATTCATAATTCCAACACATTTTATATTCATATGTTACCTACGGATACTCTTTGCAGTGTGCGCTAACAGGAGAAAAGTCCAGGCTGCAAGGCAACAAGTTTCTACAGAGTCCTCAGGACAAAGAGAGGACATTCGCTACACCAAAATGATGGTAACTATATTTGTGGTGTTTCTCATTTCCTACACACCATATTTGACAAATACCATATTAGATCCAAATCATGAAAACATGGCTAGGGGATTTTTCACGTTTATCTGTATATGGATAAGTACTTGCTCAAATCCATTGGTGTACGTGCTGATGAACAGGAAGTTTCGGAGAGCGTTTCTGATGATCATGCCATTTGGTTGTGGAAAATGCAGTGAAGAATTATCGGAACAATCAGCAACCGAATCCACAAATATGACACATATGAATACACACTGATGTATCATTTGCAATGTACTTGCAATCATCAGTATACTTTGCAATGAACATGATGTGAGCAGATATCAAGATGTTTCCATGTTCAGAAACATATCTCCCAGTAACAGCATACATAAAGGTGATGTAATGGCATCTTCAGTAAATAAATTCAGGGACATCTCCTCAGGTTTGTTACATAAATACATACACTGGCATTTGTAAAGCGCCTTTAAACCAAAAGGATACAAAGCGCTGAGAAGCGCTCATCCTTTAAAAAAATCTCCATAGGCTGCTGTGTTCTAATTACTCTTGGGGTCCGACAGTAATTAGAAAATGGCACACTATCTCTTTTATCAAAAATGAAAACACATCTGCAAGAATGGTTTGGGATCTGTAACACATGCAGCAAAGGTTTCTGATTACCTACAAAAAATCAATTCTGATAGAGGTGACCTTGGATATGAAAAGAGGACCATGAATTGTCCCTCTAAATTTGTGCTTGTATATAAAAGTAATAATAATAATAATAATAATAAAGCGTTCTTATAATGCGCAAAAATCATCCTGAAGGATCTCAAAACGCGTACCATTAAAAATAAACATACAGAATCATATCTACCAGTAAATACAATGAAAACTAAACAGTATCATACTATAGCAAGAGAATGTTGTAGGAGTTAGATTGTTAGCAGCTCTGTCAGACATAGTGCTAGATTTATAAAGGAACCTGTAAGCTTGTTTCCATTCTTATGATATGACTGATGTAAGTCTTGTTGTTTGATGTGATTTGCAAAATATTGTTTTACCATTTTTATAATTAATTTCACCAAGAGACCCTACATACAATATGCATTTGCTTGAAAAAGAATGTTGTGCTTTAAATAAAATAATAAATGCTGGTGGTTTATAGTGCACTTCGCCTCCTCTGACTTGTAATTCCAGAGCATATACAATTATATAGTTCTAATTATTTGGTCAACACTACCTGGACTCCCTGGGGCCAAAGGGCTTACTGCGGCCTACATAAATTGGTGCAACCCTAGCTTGAGCAATTCACACCCTCATAGAATATACAGTTTTTGCACACTCAGCTCCAGCTGGACTAGAATGCAAAACGATCAATACAGCTCATGTTTAACAGTCCGAGAACTAACCAACTGAGCTAACGAGAACTCCAACGCTTTGTTGGAAGAGTAAATACAGTGAAGCAATTTTTGCCTCCTTTAACAACCGCCTACCCCTTCATTCAAACATTCATGATAATGGAACCAATCCAATCCAAAAACATATCATCACTGGATGCATATTTTTTACCTCCTGTCAAAGTCTTGATAGACAACTACAATTATTCAGTTTTTATTAGTCTTTCCGTGGATTAAAGTTATTCATTATAGGAGTGGTTACTAAATGTGTGATAGCGGTATAAGCTTTGTAGACAATGCAAAAAGTTAGTTATGTTAGTGGGGAAATTTGATTCCATGACCAGGGTAGGGCTTCGAAATCAGTGGTAACGCGGCCGCGCCGGTCCCAGAAAAAAAAAACATGAAGTCCCAGAAAAAAAATCAGTAGGCCTAAGCTTACTTAAAAAAATAATAATACTATGAAGTCAAATAATAATAATCACGAAAAATTCTGACGACAGATGATTTTTTCTGGGAATATTGAATGATAAAAATACAAATTTAGGAGCTCCCCTGGGCCCTTGGCCCGTTCGGCACACTTTGTGTGTATTTTTCATAAATTTCAAAGAAAACTCTCATCAGCACAACAGAAGTTCCTAGAAAGGTTGATTTTTTTCTATACCCTGTCCATGACATTCCAGATTCACTCAGCTTTGAATTAATGTCCCTTTAAAACCAAGTATCATATTTAATGATAGAAGTACCATATTAAAGTCTACTTGATTGATTACACTTATACTATAGAACTCAACAAAATTAGAAAGAAAAGGTTTTAACTTACTGCAGTGCAATAAAATATTCTACATGATAATTAAATCACCCCAGCACAGAAACTAGAAGGTATGTCTACATCAATAGCGCAATGATAAAGGACCTGGATTTCATACAAAGTCAATAGTGGCTATAATATTCGAGAAAAGCTTCCTGACAGGAAATTGAACATTTTCTTCTATAGGTGAAGGCTGAAAGTGGGCAATGATATGTAAAATAAAAAGCATTTCATCCTAAAAAAATAGTCTGTTTGGCATTTTGCTTAAATGTAGTAAAAACAAACTTAAATTTGCACATATGTGACTGTCCATCTCAAAGGAGCCGTAAATGCAGCAAACTTCATTTTGTGATACAGGTGAAAATACATGTCAAGGTCGTAATTTGCAGAAAATGATTTTTTTTTGCCAAATTAACAATCCTTGTGCTTACTTTACAACATCAACAAAGTTTCATTTCAAAAAACAAAAAGATCAGAAATGTAAAATATTTCTGTATATTTTGAGGACTATCAACAGAAAATATAGGGCTCACTGATTTTTGAACACATTCATCTCAGTTTCACATTTTCCTGACAACATTTGACGAACCATATCTTGACTTCTGGAAATCGAGTGAAGTCCATTGAGGTGTCATTTTAATCTTTATAACATGGTCTTCGCAAATATTTAAAAAAAGTGCAAATTGCAAGATGCTGCATTTAGGACTCATTTGGGATGGAAAGTCTCATATGTATATGTATGCATATTAATTTTCAAAGGGGGAAAATCAGAAATCATGATTTCTTTTATATGCAAATTTTGTGTGATTTTGAAGTTGTATTAGTTTTTATTTCAAATGACTTATACGTTGGTCTTTCATTTTGCTTCTACAAAGCCTTCGCTATGATAGCCAATTGTTTATTAATGTGCAATATACTTCTATCTAGCTACGCATTTCAGAATTTACTTTATAAATGTCAAGTCACTTGTATTTTACCTTGGCTTATATCATTAAAAGATCTCAATTAAAATTTGTGTATGTGGTTTTT
>JXSR01S049839.1:0-11572 GCA_000969725.1 Ophiothrix spiculata
TATATATTTAGATAATCTAAAATGTAAAAACTTTGTATCTGTAAATGATGAGCAATGTATACTCTGAGCTACGTTGATGAAAAAAAAAAGAGTCTAATTACATCACAAACGGAAGATGTATGCGAAAACTGAATTGTTGCCGACGGTCTACAGGATGGGTTTATATTACTGGACATAAGAGTGCAAGAGGTCAAGATTCGTCCAAGGTCAAATCTAAGCAAGAAAGACTTTTTTGATATTATGACTTGCCCATCACAGTTTGAAATGAAAGTGGGTTATAGTTAACATTCTAGGGTATTTTACTAAGTGTAATGATGTTACAAATTTGACTGTTTAGACAGATCCGTTAAAGATGTAGGTTCCTATCTTAGCATGTGTGTAATTTATTTTTAACTGATTTACCTTGACCTCTGAAATGCATATTGTGACATTTTAACCTCAGCTTGCTTCTTATTTTCTCTTGAGAGGCAAAAGAAAGTATGCAACCCTGAGGATGAGGCTGTTATGAAAATACAAAAGAAATAGAAAATAGGTATACCAATAATTTTACATTTTATGCTATATCTCCTAAAGTATCAGGAATTTTGGAGGTGAAATTTTGGATTTAGAATCAGAAAACATGGTCTTTGATATGGTATCAAAAATATACTACTTTTGGTTGTGCCCAGGGGGATGAGAATGTGATCGGAACCTACACCTTTAAATAGCTGTGGCTTTTCTTTGTTTCTTGCAGTGCTGGAGTAGGGAGAACGGGGACATACATAGTAATAGACAGCATGATGAAACAGATGCATGCGGAAGGAAAAGTCAACGTGTTTGGTTTCCTCAAGAGGATACGGACGCAGAGAAATTACCTTGTCCAGACAGAGGAGCAATATGTATTTATCCACGATGTACTGCTAGATTGGCTGAAAATGGGCATCACAAGAATAAGAGGCGCAGATCTCAAGACATATACTGATAGGATGACAATGCCTGATGAACGCGGCAGAGTGCTAATAGATGAGCAGTTCAAAGTAAGTCATTTATTGAGAATTTTTTTTTTTTTTAATTTTGTCAAAACTTTCCAAATTTGATTGGGATTCACATAAGATAATTATCAACACCTTGCAGATATCTGCCATGGTTAATAATAGTAATAATATTCGGCATTTATATGCGCGCTATTCACCGAAGTACCATAGCGCTTGACATTATTACGCTATTATTAGGAAATTGTCACAATCATTTCACCTCAACTAGATCGCAATCTTAAGACGCAGACCTATCGGAATTTAGATTATTATATTCCCCTAATAACAGCTCCCCAATGCGCTTGGGTCGATGAAGCAATCGAGATTAAATGCCTTGCCCAAGGGCATTACCCGGAGTTCGAAGCGGGGCTCGAACTCGCGACCTCACGATTCGGAGTCCTGCGCTATTCCACTAGACCACACAAGCAAAAATCAAATTGTATCTAGCAGCAGTCTATCCAATTTGATGTCTTAAAACCAAAAGAAAGTGCGGCCCTGGTTTGGTAAAACTATCTAACTCACTTTTGAACAATTTTTATGTAACAGACTTTCTTTGATAATTTGAGGGTGTTCTATCCATTGATGGTACTTGAAAGTCTCTAAAAGCAAACTAAATCTTTTTAATCTGGAAATGGTCAACAGCATGAAATTAAAAACGTCATATGTTTGAATGTCAAATGTGATGTTCTCAAATGGATGCATTTCAAGTTAGTTAGTTTTACCAAATTAGGGCCAAATTGCATAGACAAAGCTATCGATATCTGACTATAACGTCAGATATCGATAGCACATGTCTCCCCTTTCAATTTTAATCGAACATACATGTACTCCTTTTTAAAGATTTAATGCAAGACAATTAAAGGATATGCCCTTTACCCAAGTACATTGGGTAGTTTTAGTGCTTTATGGTTTTTGTACCAGAATTGGCAATGGTGGGAAATTTAAAAAATATCATGACAGTCTCCTTTGAGCTAGAATTCTAATGAGTAATTATTTTTCTTATTCCTTATAGCTTATATCAAATCAGAAGATACACGAGTACGAATTCAACAAATCCAAACATCCACTCAACTTGGAGAAGAACCGCAATGGCCTCCTACCAGGTAAGGTCTTGAAAAATCTAGCAGATATCAAGTATAATTCTGTTTTAAGTCATTTTAATAATAATTTGATTAAAAGAAAACTTGCAGTGATAGTAGATTAAACATTAATTGTGGATTTGCAATATGATATAGTTCAAAAGTTTCTATAAAACACATGTGTTATTCAGGTTAGTAAAAATCCCATCAGAGTCTTAAATTTAACAGTCATTTCACAAAACAAGCAACAGCATTTCTTTTCAAGAAGATTTTAAATTTTAAAAACCTGAGTCAAGATAGTTTGACATATTCTTATAATCCCATTGTGATTATAAAGTATGTTTTGCTAGTAAGCTTGTAGATTTGTTATCATTTCAAATGTGTATGTATTTTATGGAAAGTTCTAACAAGCTACTTTCACCTCATGATATATTGTATACTGCCCTCATCTGATACTTGTAAAGAGCAATATGTAGAGGGAGTAGACCATCATATTGTCATAAATCCTGCACCAATTGCAGTGCACAGTGATATATCAAACAAAACAGCATCATGCTTATAAATCTTGTGATATGTTACAAAGCTTTAAGATGTATTTTTTTGAATTTTTATATTTTTGATACTTAAGAGCCCTTTGTTGCACATCTCCATTATGGTTTCAATTTTACATCTCATTTGGAATTTTCGTTCCCAACTCTGTAAATTATATTGTTATTTCATAGACATGGCATGATTTTGAATCCTAACTTTTAACTTTTTGTTTTGTTTTAGTTGAGAGGAATCGCGTTTCCATTTCCTGCGTAGCAGGTGTAGACGGGTCAGACTACATCAATGCCTCATTCTTACAGGTAAGTATCTGGACACCCCGGGGGCACTTACTTATGTGGGTAGGGTATCCGGTGGTTAAGACCCCCTTTTTAAGGATGCCAGGCCACTCACTAGATCCCCATTTTCAGCGTGATTCAGTTCTTTTGACCCCATTTTGAGAAAAATTACAAAATTTTAGCTCTAACTGCAAAAATTGATCAGGAAATGTAAAAATTTTCAGCTCAAGAGACTTTTTTGGCAAAAATTTCAGTTCACTAGACCCCTAAATATCAGTTTCAAAGGTCCATTTTTTACAGAAAACCAGTTCACCAGACCCCCATTTAGGCGCTTTGTGCCTGTCATACCTACCACTTTCTAAATTGAGTGCCCCCCCCCCCCCCCGGGCTGGACACATGCATCAAATGTTTAATATGATCATTATTAGAGGTCAGAATTGCTATATATTTATCCGATATATCGGAATTCTCGAGCATGCAGTGTGATATATCAAAACTTGAATCTTATAATACTGCCATCATATTAAATGTTCTGTGAGCATTTTCAGGGTTCGTACGGTCCTTGAGAGTCCTTGAAAATCCTTGAATTTGAAAACACCTTTTCAAGGCCTTGAAAGTCCTGGAAATTTGCACAGAGTCCTTGAAAGTCCTTGAAAATTGATAATTTATGGCTAACTGATCCCAAATTCAGCGAGTGGATTGATGTCGGCAGGAACAAGAGTTCAGCATACTGCAAATTATGCTGTGGTAAGTCCTTGAAAATCATGCTTTTGGACCTTGAAAGTCATTGAAAAGTCCTTGAATTTTAAAGGCTCCAAGGTGTACGAACCCTGATCTTTCAAATAAGAATTTCTCTGATAATTTGTGTTAATATTGTGATATATCTCATTCCTAAAAATTGCACTTTCTAGTTACAATTAAAATCACTTCTTGGTTAGACCTAAAACATAGAACTCTTTAACTGATTTGGCATAAAGAGAATTTTAAATTTCATTTCTAACCAAATGGTGTTTTTTTCCAGGGTTACCGAGGCAACAGAGAATTCATCGTAACTCAGTATCCCAAAGAGAACACAGTGGTAGAATTCTGGAGAATGTTATGGGAAACCAACTCCAACACAATTCTTATGCTATCAGATAAGGAGGTTGAGGTGAGATTATAGGGCTCGCTCTTATTATTAGCCATTATGTATAGAGACACACATGATCTTGCAGTATTCTTCCCCAACTCTTTTTGAAAACTCTCATTGATAGTTTTGTATCAAATTTGGTAGGCGGCATTGTAGTGTCGATTAATCAAGGTTCTTTCTTGGATGTATTCCTCTGGAGAAAGGTGTCAAATGGGTACCAGTATTGTTGAGTAGGTAAAAGACTCAACCTCCAAAGAAAGATAAGTACTCCGGCCATATGGAAATAAGTAGGATCAGCAATTTACAATAATGTTGAAAAAGTTGGAAAGTTGTGAAAATTCTGTGTTAATTAAAAGCCATCATTCTTATAACAATGAAAACAAAATCCAGAATGCAGGGCTTGTTGGAAATGTGATAAAATCCTCATGCTGGTTGATCCTGCACTTAGCATTTTTGTTGGACTTAAAACTTATACTTAAATTGCTAACCAAGTTCATGTAGAATGATCTTTGTTGCTTTACTAAGATACTCATATTGGCAGTGTGTCAAAAATTGGACCAGCTGATTTTAAATCCCATTGTTTTTTTCAGCGAGCCAAAAAAATTCTTTCAGTGTATATTCTTTTGTATAAATCTTGCAAGTGTTTATCACATAGTCAGTTTCATAGCAATTATTGTGTCAAACTTCTCAATTGGGTTAGGATTAAAATTGAAAAAAAAGAAGAAAGATTACAGTCAAACCCAGCCTAACAATGTTATCCCAAAGGGTCAATCCATCCAATAACTTTTCATTTCTATCCGTTGTCTTTACAGAGTGATGATGAGCCCATTTTCTGGCCTACCACCAAGGAGGAGACGCTGAGCTTTGACACATTAACAGTAACACTTTGTGAAGAAGAACATTCCAATATATCTTTCATGACCAGGGAATTCCTGGTGCAGTGCATGCAGGTTAGTTGCGTCTCAGTTATTTCAGGCGGTGCAGGCCGTGGCAACTCTTATTGGTTGCCGTACGATATTGAGCTGATTCCCGGTTGTGTCATGTCCTATACCGCCTCTGGCGTAACCGTTGGCTAATTTGTGGAAAAATACAACTTCCGGGTTGGTCACAAAAATTATATTCCTAATCGATAAAAAAAATATATGATCAAACCTATAAAAAGTGGGGTTTAGCGGATTTGGGGACGAGGGATTTAAAATAACATAATTATGTTTATTACTACAAGAACACTTTTGTTATTTTTTGAGGAAAGGTAAAAATACAATTTTTGTAATATTTTCTTAAATACGTGACCCAATAGAAACACACGTAAATCGTATCCTAAATTTGCGTTTTAGAAATCCCTCGTCCCTAAATTTAGTGGCCTCTATTAATCATGTCCTATACCGCCTGAGTTATTTTAACATTTTCTATTGTGGAGCTACGGCATGGACAAGATGTTTACTGGCATGATACTTTGAGTATATTTGCATTATTGTGTCAGTGAATGATTATTGCCCAATTTGATCTTTTTACTGACAATTTCTGCCTAAACCTTTCAACCAGTGGATAAACCTTCAAGAATGGGCTGGTGGCATGCATATAATTTATTTATTTATTCTTAAATGACCTGGTAATAGCTTACAATGTTTTTGTTTTTTCAGTTTTGTTTACATTTTACAGTCAAATTTTAGCCCTAAAATTGCTTGATTTGGCAAATAATTTTGTTAAAAAGAATTGGCAAAGTGGTTAATCTAGAACTCCCCCCCCCCCCAAAAAAAAAGTTTTGGTCTCCTGATGGTTTGAGGAACAAACATCTGTTTGGAGACTCCTTTGACTGGATGGTATATATCAATCAATGTTTGTCGTATTTGTAGATTTTTTTCTTATTTCTTTTATTTTATTATTTCCAAACTAGAGTTTAGTATAAGTTTTAGTAATTGTGTCTTGTGTTTATTTTGTATCAGGATGAAGACCAGTTGACCATCAAGCAGTATCACTACAGCTATTGGCCTGATAGTTGCACACCAATTCACACAGCATTTGACTTGGTATATGCACTACAAGAAAGGCAAGCTAGTCTGGAGAGGGCCAACAAAGATAATGTAGGACCAATCATAGTAGTTGACAAGTAAGTAGGGCTCATATCGTTTGACTTGGCATATGCACTGCAAGAAAGGCAAGCTAGTCTGGAGAGGGCCAACAAAGATAATGTAGGGCCAATCATTGTTGTCGACAAGTAAGTATCATTTGGCTTGGTATATGCACTGCAAGAAAGGCAAGCTAGTCTAGAGAGGGCCAACAAAGATAATGTAGGACCAATCATTGTCGTCGATAAGTAAGTATCGTTTGACTTGGTATATGCACTGCAAGAAAGGCAGGCTAGTCTGGAGAGGGCCAACAAAGATAATGTAGGACCAATCATTGTTGTCGACAAGTAAGTATCATTTGGCTTGGTATATTCACTGCAAGAGAGGCAGGCTAGTCTGGAGAGGGTCAACAAAGATAATGTAGGACCAATCATTGTTGTCGACAAGTAAGTATCGTTTGACTTGGTATATTCACTGCAAGAGAGGCAGGCTAGTCTGGAGAGGGCCAACAAAGATAATGTAGGGCCAATCATTGTTGTCGACAAGTAAGTATCGTTTGACTTGGTATATTCACTGCAAGAAAGGCAAGCTAGTCTGGAGAGGGCCAACAAAGATAATGTAGGACCAATCATTGTTGTCGACAAGTAAGTATCGTTTGACTTGGTATATTCACTGCAAGAAAGGCAGGCTAGTCTGGAGAGGGCCAACAAAGATAATATAGGACCAATCATAGTAGTTGACAAGTAAGTAGGGCTCATATCGTTTGACTTGGTATATGCACTGCAAGAAAGGCAGGCTAGTCTGGAGAGGGCCAACAAAGATAATGTAGGGCCAATCATTGTTGTAGACAAGTAAGTATCATTTGGCTTGGTATATGCACTGCAAGAGAGGCAGGCTAGTCTGGAGAGGGCCAACAAAGATAATGTAGGGCCAATCATTGTTGTCGACAAGTAAGTATCATTTGGCTTGGTATATGCACTGCAAGAGAGGCAATTAAGTAGAACTCATATCCATTTTCGTGTTTGTTTACTCACTTGTCAGGTGGTGTAAATATTCGAAATATAGCAAAATTAAGTCACCGCAAAGTTCCTTTTGGTCTTTATAACGCAAGAGTTGAGTTTTACAGAGGTGTATTGGGCAAACATTACAACATTGCATATTTGAGATCATAAATATTAATAGATTGTAATCACACAGGTTTTCTCCTCATTATTTATAACATTGTTAATTTGTTACTATAAATCCTACTCAACGACAGAATTTCTCAATCCAATCGTAATAAATGCAAGTTGCAAGAGTCATGCTGTAGTGAACGCGAGGCATAATTCTTGTGACTCCAGCCTTCATTTTAATGAAACTGGTAGTGAGAAATATTCACAGAATATATAAAGGGACCAATTTCGAATGTGGCCGTCAAAACCAAATTTACCTATCATTGCAATATCTTAAGTTGAATTATAGAATGTTGCAATGCTTAAAGTGAATTCAACTTTTTTGCTGATTTATTTGCAGGTATGGAGGTCGACCAGCTGCAACATTCTGTGCACTCTACACATTACATCAAGAATTGCAGAATGAGGATGCGGTTGATGTTTACAAGACAGTCACGTTGTATGCAGCAAAGAGGCCGGGAATGTTCAAAACCAAGGTAATTTACCATGTTAACGTCATTGTCATTGTTGGGCTTCTCTGATTACAGAAATATAAAAGGATGGATAGCAATGGCAGTTTACAATTTAAAATTATTCTTCCCTTCTCCCTTGAAGTAGAAACCAAACAGCCGATTAGCACATGTAAACAAACTTAGTCATTTGCATAATAAAAGTCTTTGCCAAAATTCCTCAGACAAAATCGATCACGTGACCACGGATTGCAGCATACGATCACATTTGTAAAAAATTGGCCCTGCACTCTGGATGTTTATTAACATCGTCCGAAGAAAAGTGACGCTGACTTAAATAAGACCATTTGTGTTAAATGTAAAAAATGATCTAGTCTTTATTATTGCACTTGTTATCCTGGCTGCAAAAATAAGTTGAAATACAACCATTACGATAGAAGGAAATGTAAATACCCCAAATATTTGAATGCAAAGTGATTCAGCCATAAGAAGTCAATCAATATTTGACTTTACAATCCAAAAACACTGGTGGACAATCTTCTATAATACGAGGAATATGTTATGGTTATCGTATTGGAATTTTAATTTTTTGATTTGTACTTCCAAGGTTTATAAAGAATATAATGTAAAACTGGATGTCTACACCATCCAAGGATATTATTATTATTATCACTTCCCAGAATTCAAATTAATTTTTATCGTCTTACTTAGGAATCCAATTGTTAAAGTGTATATTTATTTTTTAATGATTTCTACCAATTTTTATCTTGTGTTTTTTCAGGATGATTATCACTATTTATTCCGAGCCTTACACAGCATCTACACAGCAGAACAACAACTCAAGAGTATGCGTGCTCAGCGGCACGACAATGACAAGGACTGGCGCATGATGCGCTATCAAACCAGCCTCCATGGCATCCAGTACGAAAATGGCCTGCGTGACTCCGCATTGGCCAATTCATTAGATAGTGACGGTTTTTACAGGACTCGTAGCCAAACAGTGGCCAGTACTGGTACAAATAGGCAAGTTAGGCCATCCAAGTTCTGGCATCGGCGTACAAAATCGGAGAAACGAAAAACAAATAATGGTGCAAATGTCACGAACACTAGTTCACTTGAAGTGACCCCACCAGATACGTCACCAAATAGCTCCTCACCAGAGGTTTATGAACTGGGCAATATTACAAGGAGCTCAGATGAAGATATATCCCCTAAGAGATCCTCCATTTTAATGGCTGATTCTGAACTGAATGGCTTTGATCATGAGGTGATTGCACCTGAGATCCATATGAATGGTGTGGATTTAACTGTGGACTCTGATGAGCCTATGGATATGGAGACTGATCATTGTTTGGAACTAGACAGTAGTGAACCAGGTGGACTTTTACTGGATGATACGACAAGCAACAGGTCAAGCGAGGGCATCTTACCTGACGATGAACTCGATGAAGTGTCTGCCAAATTAATCAACCATCATAGGCATAAAAGTGTGGAGTCGTTAGGACAACAGAGTAGCAAATCAGAAGACACATACATGTGATGTGACAGGATGCTTTGACCTCTGACACTTTGACCTATGACCTCAACATTGATTTATGATCAAATACCATTGTCACCATATTGTGTAAACATTACTGTAAAGTATCTAATAAATATGGTGTTTGATAGGCTGACCCTTGGGTCAAAGGTCGTCTCGTCTTTCATGAGTGTCTTCTCACATCACATGGAGTATGCATCTTCGTATCTCATATATCTATGTCTCCAATCCGTGTGCTATTCCACATTTCAGCATTGATTTGGGTTGATTTTCTGCACATTTTGTTTCAGGAATGATGATTATTAGACGGGACCAAATAGGGAATAATGACATCATTTCATTTTATTTATTTATTTTATTTATTTCAACGAAATGTGTTTACATTCCATCCAAGATTTTTAATTTGGTTGTTCAATTTTGTCCCCCTCTTGTTTTGAAAGTATAGTTTGTTAAGCTATATGTATACTTTTTTGCCGTTATCAGTTGTTTCAAAATCAGACAGCATACATATTGAAATCCTGGGATATTGGAAACATACATATGTGTGGTATCACAGTTTGCTACTTTATCCATAATTTGCATTCTTGCCTAATTATTTTTCTAATTGTAATATGTATATATACATGTACCAATATTTGTGAAATTAGTTCTTATCACTATTTCACATCAATTTTGAGTTGTAACAATACTGCAAGAATTCATGACTAAATGGTCTTGGCAACTGACTTGATGTAAATACAAAGTTATATTGATCTTGCACATGTGACCTTACACAATGAATCAAGGCATAGACTAGCTAAATTGATACATTTAAAACAATTTTGAAATTCAGTAATGTTGTAAAGAGTATTAGTATTGATGAGAACAAAAAAATATGTTTCTAGTAACATGTCTTGTAAATGCAATGCGGAATGCATTTTTTCACAATTCTTAGGCGGAATGTGGTTTTCATTTTTTTAGCAAAACTACAGGAAGAAAACACAATAAAATAATAGCTTTGGTTTCTGTCATTAGATTTCCTATGAAGTTTGTGTAAAAGGTGGCAAGTTGATAAAGCTGGTTGGCCTATTTTCAGTGGCGTACACAAAGGGGGGGGGGGGCAAGCCCCCTAGTCACAAGAAAAGTCGGGGGAAAAGAGACAAAGTCGGGAGGAAAAGAGGCAGTAGGGGACAGAAAAGGAGCCCTCGGTGGTATTTTCCACTAAACATGCAGAACAAAATTGGCGAAATGTTTCAAAATGCGTTAACAATGTTATTACGTCATGTAATTCTTGTCAATAAATTAAAATTGATATCGATATGATTCGTGTGTGCGACTGTGAGACCTGCTACGCCAAACAAAATTTGGGTTACCTTTTGGGCCTCATTAGTGGGGGGGGGATTTGTATCTAGACCCACCAGTCAAAAATTCCTGTGCACGCCACTGCTTATTTTGTGGGAATCAACACTGGTTTGCTTGGATTTTTTGTATGTTGTCAATTCAGCAAGCCTTTAAAAAACGCTGGTCTTGTTATAGATCAAATATTCAGGGGAAATGCTATGTGGGAATTATTACTTACCTGCAACGAGTACAGGTTACTAGAAACATACTTACTCTTTTCTCTTAAGTCATTTATTATCATTTTTTAAAAGTCATATCATAACTTTCTTGAATGTTTAAGTATTTTTTTAGTTGTGTCATTTGATAGGTCACATGTGCTTGTTTGTTGATGTTGGGTTATTATAGATATGTTAATTTATTTTACTAGTAAAAGCAATAACACAACATTGACAAACTTGATCACAATGATCAAACTCAATCTCAAAAATGATCAAATTTGATTACAAAAGCAAGCTTGATCGCAGAAAACAACTCGTGTCACCTAACAGTAGTATTTATTGAATCAACTGTGATATGAATATTGATGATGAGCTGAAACAATGTGTAAATGTATTTATGAAAGGTTTTGGAAGGATTCAAAGATAGTAATGTCAGGGAAAATGTTTCCTCCTCAAGAGTCAATTGACAACAGCCTGTTGTAATGATCTGATAAACTGGTGGTTAAGCGACAAAAAAACACCCTGTTTTACAGGCGGGTGGACCTTTCTAGTAGGGTCAATCAGGCGATTTTTTTCCTAAAATTCCCCCCCCCCCTAAAATCTGAAAGAATGGGAGAAAAAATGAAAAAATTTTACAAAGAAATTTTCTAACAAAAATTAGCCAAAATTTAACAATTTTGACCAAAAACGGCTGATTTTAAAAGATTTTGGTTTTTAAAAACTAAAAAAAAAATCTTCCAAAAATGCAAATTTAGGGTTGGT
>JXSR01S049846.1:65095-75404 GCA_000969725.1 Ophiothrix spiculata
ATTAATAAGGGGTTATATCAAAAGTGGTTTTGAATGTTTATTTTAGGCCCACCCAAACATGCTTTAAAAATGAATTGATAATATTTTAACTTTTCAACTTTTTTAGTTATAAAAACCTTTAGTACTTTCATGGTAACGGAAGGACAAATAAAAGTGCAAATTTGGAAAAGCCGCTGAACCATAACGAGACGCGCAATAATGAAATTAACAATTTAGGACACTTTTCCATATGTTTTTCTTTACAACCATGTGATAAATCATATTTATGTTGATAAAATAAGCATGTTTGAAATTTGATATAAATCACCCCATTTTGGGAAAAAAATATCCCATTTGCATAATCTGAAATTTAACATTCAAAACCACACTGTTAGAACGTTGGGCAAATAATTTACCCAACGTTGGTTCAACTATGAACAACCCAACTTCTAGGTAAATAATTACCAATGTTGCGTACAATGTTGGCTAATTACCTAAGTGTTGGGTAAAAGTTTTAGCTAATTACCCAAATATTGGGTAAAATTTCATCAACAGTTGGGTAATATTATTTACCCAACAATTGGGTTGTTCATAGTTTAACCAACGCTAAAAAATGCCCAACAGTATAACAGTGCATGTAATTATATGTTTTCAGCTTCAAAATCATAAAATATAGAGTTTAAACTTCAATTTGATTCAAAAATTTCACTATTTACATGAATTTCAGATTTTTGCTTTCATGTACACTTTTTCATGAAATAGCCCAACATTGCTTATACGAGTATAGGGGATCAAAATTATATCATCAAGGATAAGTAAGATAATGGCTGATTAATTTGACCAACTCAAAGTGTGAGGTTTTCAAATTGGAATACTGGTAATGACTACTTTTTTTCTGTCTGTTGAGGAAATTGGTCTATATGTAGGGAATAAGAAATTATGAAAGAACTTCAATAAAATAGTGCTGATTCTTATTTTGCTCATTATTATAATTTAAGACCCATGGACCTGTAGACAGGCAAATTATTCTCAAAGAACACCAGTCAAGCCACAGCAGCCTAGAATTACGAACTCTGTATTTTGTTCACGGTAAATTATCAATGAACCGTATACTTGGTGATTTCAAAGAATATTTATTAGTCTGGAAAATATTGTTAAAATCGTATACAATATTAGCGAAGTATAACAGGTATCGTACTTTCGTATCATATTGTTTCGTATGCTACAATAAACATAAACATTACTTAATCAAGAATTATTTCTAACGTACTTATTTCGCAGAAATCTCCCTCATACCCAATTGGACATGTACATGTGAATGAGTTCACACGATCCTGACAATCACCACCATTTCGGCACGGGGAAGAGGTACATTCGTTGATCAATATCTGTAATATAAACAAACACGCGATTGTAACTAAACAATCGAGAACAAACCGCAAACTAAAAAGTGTGCAACATTTGCATATGAAAACCAGGGAATAAATCAAAAGTCAAATCTGAAGATGGACCTACACAACCATATACTTATAATACTTACAAGGAACATTTAGTAAAATCTTGGCTTGGTCCCACCCGGCAGAGTATCCAGAAAAAGACGAAGAAGAAGTATGTGTACAGGGCCTTCTAGAATAGCAGTGCTTAGCCACTGAAGAAGCTACCCTGTATAATGAAAGCTTAAATAAATAATATGTCCATATTCATTTAGGTAAATGCACATGTGTCTGTCCAGCCCGTATGGGCAGTAATTAAATGCCAGAAACCTCATTTTGAGCTACAGGTGAAAATACATGTCAAGGTCGTAAATTGCTGAAATTGATTTTTTGACAGATTCACAATCTCTGTGCTTACTACAAAACACCAGCAAAGTGATAGAAAAAAAAAATGATAGAAAAATGTGAAATAAATATGCACATTTTTAAAACAATCAACAGAAAATATAGGGCTTACTGATCTTGAACGCGTTTATCTCAGTTGTACGTTTTACTCTCTGTCAACCTTTGATGGTCTATAACTTGACTTCTCGAAATCTTATGAAGTTCAATAAGGAGCCATTTTAATCCTTAAAGCATGGTCTTTGCAAATAATTAAAGAGTGAAAATGACAAGAGGTGACATTTATTGCTGGTTTGGGATGGACGGTCACATATGAATCAACACATAGAAAACAAGTACCTAATATTTCGATAATCAGTTACTGTCCTTGTCAAGGCAGAGAGCAAAGACAGTTGAGGATGTTTGTGAATGAATCGTGCTGACAAAAATTTTCAAAAATTATTTGATATATAGAAATGCATTTACCATGTAGCTTGTATAAATAATTTTCCATTTTGGAGAAAAACAATCGTAAATTATTCAGAAATCCATACCACGCGAGCCACACATCCGATTTTCAAGGTTAGGGAGATATTTGCCATTGAATTTCTATTGGCTGTGCAGCGATCGATGACATTTCTGTTACTCACTAAAATGACCATTGCTGGAATTTCACGCGATATCTCCGAAAACCAAGCAATATGTTTTAAAACCGTTTGGGGATATTGGGGGAAAAACATGCTTTGATAACATATTCAAAGGACATACAGATCCATGGTGGCAAAGTTTGGTAAAAAATTTGTATGAAAATTAACAGAAAATGGTCAGTTACTAAACACACACACCCCACCCCAACCCCACCCCCACACACCCCACACACGCTCTGTGCAGGGTCATTCTGATCCCAAATGTCACAAACGTTACCAAAATGTTACATGTTCTTGACCTTCAATTCGAATGAGCTTTGGATACAGTAGCCCGCAGTAGCCCGTGAAGATTACTTAAGCTCATTCAAAGGACAGGATCGTGTAACATTTTGGTAACGTTTATGACATTTGAGATTGGAATGACCCTGCGGTGATTTCGTTCACCCATTTCGTAACAGGTAATTGAAGTGCCTATCTATACAGGGAGTGGTCTAGGTAAACCCATGGACAAATTGGGAGGAATGTACTTGACCACTGTGCTGTTTGAAGAGATGATGGGTCTACCCACACTCTAAGAAATTTCCCGTAAATTTTACGGTAAAATCACTGGCAATTTGGTTGCCAACACTTTACCGTAAAATTTACAACTTGCCGTAAATTATTCTACGGTATTTTAGAAATTTCCAGTAAATTTTACGGTAAAATCACTGGCAATTTGGTTGCCAACCCTTTACCGTAAAATTTACAACTTTGCTGTAAATTAATACACGGTATTTTACTGGCCACACCAAGGGACAATATGCAGCCTTAGTACAATAACTACAAATATATTTTGTATTTAGTATATATTTTCTGTGGTGTCAAATTGTCTTTTTTGCTAGTAATTTACGGAACTTCCCCGTTTTTACCACATATTTACGGTACAATCCCGTAAAAAGACGTCAAATTTACATTTCATCCGTAAATATTTTCTTACGGGAATTCACCGTTAAAGAATACCGGTTTTCTACCGTAAAAATACGGTCATTTCTTAGAGTGCATGGTGGAATGTAAAATACCAAATTAGAAATTATGAGCGACTTTAAATGAAAATAATGGTGATTTTTCGTTCTCCACTATAATTCGGGCTTAATGTACGTGGGAATTCGGAATTCTAGGGTATAACATAATGAAGCATGTGGAAATGTACCTTTCAGAGAAAACTTTTTGGAGAGGAGAACCATTTCACACGGTTGAGGTTTTCTGTCTCGGGAATCGTGTTATGATTGTCGTTTAAAAACGCAGAGTTCAAATTGGAATAATGGTAATGTCAATGTGACTACTTTTTTCTGTCTGTTGAGGTAATTGGTCTATATGTAGGGCATTAAATAATAAGTTATGAAAGAACTTTAATAAAATAGTGGTGATTTCTTTTTTGTTCTCAACTATAATTGTGATCGTCCAGCCAAAACAGCAGTAAATGCCAGCTCTTGTCATTTTCACTTTTTTAGTTATTTGCAAAGACCATGCTTTAAGGATTAAAATGACACCTTAATGAACTTCACACGATTTTCAGAAGTCAAGTTATGGTCCGTCAAAGGTTGTCAGGGAGTAAAGTATGTCCAAATGCAAAGAAAAGAGGTTCTGGTGTAGCAGGAATGTAAGTCCCCCGTTCTTATTGTCCGGGTTGTACAGTAAACTATAGGCTAACAGCATTAGTTTCACGTTTTACTCCGTTATGGTCTATTCGGACTACAATTTCAGGGGTGGGGACTAAGATTCCTTTCACACCAGAAAATTTGCTGCCGGTATTTTCCCGTAATTTTACGAATTATTTTACACTGTGGTTGTGTATATAGATTGCTTGGATTAATTGCAGTAACACGAATAACGGGTTTTTAAGTAATTACTTTACTTCATCATATTCTTACTGGTATCACACGTCAACCCAGTCCAGCCGTCGTTACAGATACATATGAAAGAATTGATTCCATCAACGCACTGACCATTATCGCAGGGGTTCTTTTCACACTCGTTCGCATCTGCAGAAATTAACATTTAATCAACATTTTATACTTTTTCCAGTAAAAGATAACCATATAAATCAGCTGGAAGAGGAAATTGAAGTTATAAATTGACAGTGATTAATCTTCACAGTAACTCTCTCGCTTAGACAGTGATCAGACCTCGCAGTTCAGTTTATTACAAAATTCACCTTCAAGGCAATTTTAAATAAAATAGTAAATTTGGCGGCCATTTTAAATACAATGGCATTATCTTACCAACCCACCATCAGATGCTCATTTACCTGCATTTTTCATATTATTGAAAAGGACTCAAGAAAACATTGTGTCATAATCTTTCTAGGTGGCAACTAAGCTCAATCTGAAAGCGGTCTAAATATAGATCCAATCGCGAAATTTGTTGAAAGGTCAGCTTAAATACAGAGCCACATGCACTACTGACTTCTCTTCTAACCTGCAAATATTGTAGGTCATGCGTTATATATTGAGTAACCTAATAAAACGGTGGAGTAACATATTCCCTTACTGCACTATGTTTTTTATGTCGTAATTCCCTTATTGTATGTCATACATTAGTAAAATTGGTGTCATATGAGAGAGGAATAAGTATATTTTCATAAAATGAAAACTGTATGTGTTGAGCTAATTTGGTTTTTAATTAGGATTAATTAATGTGTTAATTAATCAAAGCGGTGGAGGACTGGGAGCCGGAGGATGAGGAGCCCCTTATTTACATAATTGAGCGCTATTCCCACATACTTGCATAGATTTTCATAAAATTTAGACACAAGGATGCTAAGGTAAGGTTACACATGTGACATAAAAATATATTGAATTGAAGGTGATCTGGGTCATTATTTCTTTTAAGTTTGATCACCCTGACTAAGCGATTAGATGATTAATGAAAAACTAAAAAGGGGTTGATCTGGAAGATACTGGATAGTAATCATGATGTATGTAGCTATACTGAATATTAAGCATGTTCTTGGTTACAAAATTGCATCTGGAAAAAAAATCATTTTTCAAATATATCTTATGTTACACCCTGTATATTTTGTGCACACCCTGTATAATGACCTTGGAATTATATTAGGATGATTCCTTAGTTTTTACCCTTTAAGATATATACTTTTCTTATCTCAATGTGAGTAGTTTATGTAACGCAAAATGACAGCTCCTGGTTTTGCCCATTATCTGTGTGTTACCGAAAAGTAACCCAACTTATGACGCATGACCTGTAGTGTTAAAGCGCGAACTTCCATCAAATGTTAACAGAATTATTACTGACATGACAGTCAATGGGGCAAAAAGTAATCAACATTTGGGAAACATATTTGTAAACAATAACACGAACCCTATCCATAACTGTGATACATTGTAGAAGTAGAAGAAGTAGAAGTGATACAAATTTGTTTGCAACCTGGCAAACTAAAATCATGTTCTTTTTCTTGTTAATCGTATATTATAATACAATATATAATACGTACATTATGATATGATATGACATGATATGACATGACATGACATGACATGACATGACATGACATGACATGACATGACATGACATGACATGACATGACATGACATGATGTGATATGATATGATATGATATGATATGATATGATATGATATGATATGATATGAAATAATAGGTTAGGATAGGATAAAAAGAGAAGGAAACGATACGATATAATAGAATACAATACACAAGGAGCTATTATTTTTCTTACCACGGTTAGGAGTTTGTATCTTAAAAACTGCATATGCAGACAAGGTCAATGCGAGGATGGAACACATGAACAAGCCGATAAAGCATATAGGCACAAAGTCTTACTCATTCCCGGTGATGTCCGCATCATAAAATCAGTGTCTCTGTTTAAAAAAAAATTACCTACATGAATAATTCCATACTAATAATTTCATACTAAACATCTTAGAGAAAATTCAAATCTATGACGTTCATATAACTAACATGATGTTAATTTGACACATAATGTCTTACCCTGTATTCGATTCACCGTCATGTATTTTGTTTTTACGATTGGATAGTTGCTCGTCTTCGGTAACTTTCCATGATTTATCTTTTTTATTTGCATGTTTACCGCAAGCAACCTCCATACAGTCCTGAGAGTACAACTCTGGCTCTGCATATTCCATCAATTCAAGTTCGCTGTGGTAAAGCGGCAGTAAGAACAAAACATGATATTTAAATCTTCGAATGATAGTTACACTAGCTCTGTTCAAAGATATTAGTAACGAATACTGAGTAAATGTTAAAGACAAAATCAAGGAAATTGAGTTTTAGTTTCCTATTAAGTCTTGTTAAGTTATCATTGGTTTCATGGTCCTCTGCCGTCAAAAACATAGTAGGCCTAGTTTTATACCCCCAAATAGTCAGCTATCTCTTTTTTGAGGGGGTCTATTTTTCTACTAACCCCACTTTGAGGGCAAAAAGTACTTAAGTCCACCCTTAAGGAAGGAAATGCATGGAAACATAGGTCCCCATAAACAAAATATTTAATTCATCACTTATTTTGTGTTCTTTTGGATCATAAAATAGTGCAGTTACGTTTGATTCAAAAATATATATCATAATTATTTTTCAGGGGTGACCATTATTTGCCATGCCCCCCTATTTGAGCGCAAGAAGTACTTTTATGGATATTCCACCATATTGAGTAATAACTGGTTCCAAAACCCTAGAGGATCAAAAATGCAGCAAGTTGTTTTTTAATTTGATCCATCTGCTCAGGAAAATGTGAATCCTAACTATTTTTAAGTATGAAAAGATAAATATTTACCACTGCGGGGACTCGAACCATGGATTGTGGCAGGGATTAGTCATGCGTTTCGAAGCGAGGGATCTACCGCTGAGCTATCAAGGCAGCGTTACGATTGTGAACTAAAATGTAAAACATAAACATTAGAATGCCGTATTTATCATTTGTTTACATAAAAAATGCAATTGTTGCCTCATTGGAATGCTCAATTTGTAAGTAAATTGTGCAAATGCGTATATCAGACAAAATGTAGATAATGTAGATACTTAAAACAAGCAATTCACAGCTCAAACAGGGCAAACACAGAGTCGTAATTCACGTCCGGATTTTCGGTTTGTTACATTATCATTCAAAATCAACTCAGCATATTTATAAAATATTGTTTGTAATTCAATAAGAAGTATCAAACCTACAATCTGTCAAAATTAGGAACCAGTCGAATTGTTCAAACATCATAAAATTATGAAGTTTCGGCGAAAAATGGTCAAATTTTTCGAAGTAGTCTTTAGGCGTCAGTTTGACCTTGACATTATGACGTGAAATCACTAGTAAAGTTCCATGTATCAAATAGAGACTCTATTCCATATGCATGATATGTACGCCAAAAATTGTGATATTCTGATAGGTGAAAGTAGGTAAAAACTTGCTGTAAACATGACATTCAGACGAGCGAAACGTTTTTAGGGACTGTAGCCTTAAAAGTCCATTTATGACGTGTTCGAAAATTAGTCAGTGTTTTTTATGCTGAAAGCCCTAAAATGTTCCAATTTGAGTGCAAGAATTGCTTAAGTCCAAAAAATATCGTTATATCGATTATTTTCATAATCAACAACCAAAAACCATTTTGTTTCATTTTATATCATCCATATATCCCGATCACATTTCTAACAATCATGGGAAATTTAAAATACATATCTCTTTCAAATATATATTTTACAATATTTTAAAAATTGAGGACACTAGAACTAAAAGGGGGTTAAGGGTACGAGGAATCCACATGCTCAGGGAAATGTGAATCCTAACTATTTTTCTATCATGAAAAGATAAATAGTTTACACTGCCTATGCGGGGACTCGAACCATGGATTATGGCAGGAGTTAGTCATGCATTACGAAGCGAGCGCTCTACCGCTGAGCTATCAAGGCATTGTTGAGATCGTGAACTAAAATCTAAAACATAAACATTAGAATGCCGTATTTTTCTTTTGTTTACATAAAAATTGCAATTTTTGCCTCATTGGAATGCTCGATTTGTAAGTTAATTATGCGATCGCGTATATCAGACAAATGTAGATAATGTAGATACTAAAATCAGGGTATTCACAGCTCAAGCAGGGCGAACTCAGAGTCATATTTCACGCCTGGTTTTTCGGGCAAAACAACGCGGTTTTTTTACATTATCATTCAAAATCAAGACAACACATTTATAAAATATTATTTGTAATTCAATAAAAAGTATCAAGCCTACAATCTGTCCAAATTTGAAAACAGGTGAATCGTTCGAACATCATAAAATTTTAAGGTTTCGGCGAAAAAGGTGTAAATTTTTCGAAGTAGTTTATTGACGTAATTTTGACCTTGATAACTGACGTAAAATCACTATTAAAGTCTCATGTATAAACTAGAGACTCTATTACATTTTTACGCCAAAAATGGTAGTATTCTAATATGTGTAAGTATGTAAAAAGTTGCATTAAAGATGCCGTTGGCAAAAATGGCACCCATTTAGGGACCGTAGCCTTAAGTCACAAAATCTTGAAAATTGAGTTGTGTCAATTTCCTGCTACAGAATTCTCATTTCTACATTCTGTACAAGTTTTGTAGTAATTTGATGATCAGAGCATGAGTAAGAGTCACTGCGAGATACATCAAGACCATTCAAGACAACACAAATGATATGATGTTTGTGCCATTTTCTTAGTTTGTACTCAATGTGACTTATGGTTCTAGGGTCCTAAATTTCAAAGGGCTGTAACTCGAAACCTGAGACAAATAAACCACAGAGATAAGTAACAACACATCAGTGTTTTGTTATGCAGTCATCTAGATCTGGTTCCCTTTTATGATGGTAATTATCAAACCAGGCAGCGATACCACGGATCTGTGTGGTAGACGTTCATATGGTTGTGAGCCACATACGGCAACTATCAATTAAAAGTTCTAATAGTTAACCCGAATTTGTGCTTCAATTTCAATTCATCAATAAACCACCACAACTCCATATTTACAAGCTGTTCAGTTCAAAAAAATCAATCATTTTACTAAGTCATAAATACATTAATTTTCGTAAGTTATTAGCCAATTTGTCAAAATTCTATCACTTTTTACAGAAAGTTTACAGAAAAAATATATCTTTGCCAAAAAATAGTCCTTATTGTATGTCAATTTTAAATTTTAAATCAGTAAAAAGAGAATGTAAATTGGGATATTCAGTGCATGTTGTTCTATTCAAAAATGCACTGATTTCACTTTAATGTACATCTTACACAACACCACAAAGGTACAAATATGGGCACAAAAATGGGTTTGTATTACAGGCATTCTTTGATTCATAAATGGCTATGACCTATGTAGGCTAAGAAAATTAATGAAAATTATGGCCATTAGTCAAACAAATTGCAAAAGTAATGATATTTTCAGGATAATATCAGACAAACATATACAACAACTAGTCCAAAATCTAGAAAAATCTAGTTGGCGGAACAGTGATTAATTTGAACAAAACAAAATGGCTGCCAAAACAGGGGTTAAAATTTCAAAATTGGTTAAATCGGGTTAAAAACCATTCTATTGTGTTCCACTAATCACAAAGAATCAGAAAAAGTATACTTTTACCCATCTCCGATGTATGGTTAATGAGTTATATCCAAAAACGTGAAATGTCATATCAGGGGTCATGTGAAATGTCCTATGGGAGACCAAAATTTCAAAATCGTTCGATTTTTTTCGAAATGGTCTCAAATTATTTCACAAAACTATCTACATGAAGTAGTAATTAGCAATGGCTCAGATGCACTATTGCTATGGTTACATATCGATATAAATTCAGATAATGATAATATTCACAAATGCTCATATGTTACACCT
>JXSR01S049850.1:0-10625 GCA_000969725.1 Ophiothrix spiculata
CAATTTTCTTCAGTTCTTGAAGATCGTCAAAGGATGTACTTGATGGCCAAGAATACTGATGGAACCTTCTTGAAACTGGGCACCATAGCTGCTAATCTGGTTGGTACAGTATACCAACTGAGACAGGACATTGTGAATATCTTGAGTGATGATCTCAGGGACAAGAAGTTTGTTATGATGAAAGAAACATTGAAGGACATTGAAGGCTCTCTGGAAAAGAAACTGTCTGTGTCAGAAGTCTACAGCTCTGATTGTGTGCTCATCAGATTTGTCAATCAAACCGGTAAGTTTCAAGTTAATAATAAAAAAATGACATTTTCACAGTATATAGCATTATTCAACATGCAGACAGCGGAATAAGTATACTTTAGGTCACATCAAACACTTGGTTCTTGACCCATGACCCAACCCTAACTCACTAATCATGTTCGACAGTAACTCACTAACCTAAGAAAATTTAGGACCATGTTTTGAAAATTGGCGACCCGGTTATATTTTGTATCATGCCAATTAGCGTGTAGAGAAGCAGTAGTGTATCCAGTCACTTAGCATGTCAGAACGTTGCATTTTAAATCTATAGGGATTAACAGTATTATGTATAGTAAAATATTCATCAGGTTTGTTTTTGTTGATTTTGTATAAAAAGTTCAAATAAATAAATAAATAGCTTGATAATTGAGATTAACAAAGTGGTATGATATGGGAATTATTGCCTGCTCTGTGATATATCCAGGCTCAGCTGCACTTATCTGGATATGACACTTAGTGGTTGATAATTTTGCCTCTCTACCAAAAATGAAACATAACCCTAAAATTTTGGGTGGGACCTAAAGGAGTGACGGATTTAGAGGGGGGCGCAGCCGGCGCACACCCCCTCTTATTTTGGTAGCGCGTCAAGAAGTCGCCGCTTTTTGTCAAGAATGGCAGCAAATGCATGATTTTTAGGTACATTCAAACAGTTCTGCACCCTTTAACACCTTATGTTTTCAGAGCAACACCTAAATTTGAGTGGGCGCCGAGGCACTAACAAAATATCGGCCCCTCTCTTAAAAAAATCATGTATCCGCCCCTGTAAAGTATACTTGGTCCCAGATAGGAATTACATTGCTTTCTTACATCATGTTTATGTTGGCTGAAAGATAGGCACATACGGACTAATTTGGGAGTGTGTCCATCTGGGTGAAAGAGGGGTAGTGTCTGTGATTAAGATTGTTAAATTTGTCACAGTTTACATATATTTTTTAAGATTTTCATGGACCTCTATGCAAGTTGGGTCAATGGTCATCTATGTCAATGACTTATAGGTGGTCGAAATTATAAGATTGTCCAGCCTGAGGCCACTTATGTTCTGCTGGACAAATGTGATTAAAATAATGAGTCATTCAAAGTCTCACACACATTTTAATCCCTGAAGTCAATTTTGATTGACAGTTTGCTTATTTTATGACATGCTAGATCTGATTTAATTTTAATTTGATATCATTGATGTCTACAAATAAACTTCTCTAACTTTAACCATTGGTTATTCTTATGTAGTATGAAATATATTGGATATTTTTTTACGACCCAAATTATTAATATACTCTTACATTGCCTAGACAAAAAGCAGCTATAATATTAAGCTCTATGTTTGATATAACTTAAAAGAAAATGACATCAGATTAGTTGAATAATTATCCACCGTCAAAAACACTGCCTTTCCTTAGGAATTACTCTATTTACCATAAAATATGAATTTTGAGTTTAAGAACTGTCAGTTTCTAACAAAAACAGTAACTTTCACTTTATTTATTGAAACATTTTGGGTTTTCCTTTTTTTTCTCCAGATGAATCCAAGATGTGTGTATGCGGTATTGTTGGACAATTCAACTGTTCTCTGTGCCACAAACAAGCCTACTGCAGCGCCCAATGTCAATCCAAGGACTGGCCAAGACACACCATCGTCTGCTCAAACTGGAACAAAGAACAACAAAGCCTGTAAATGTTTGCATTGATATAAACACTTGATAGCCATGTGATGTTCACATGATAGCCATTTGATGTTCACATGACAGCCATGGGATGTTCACATGATGGCCATGTGATACTCCCATTAGATAAATGACATGATATATGTACTTAAGAAATTTTGGATCTTTTTGTGATCTTGTTAGAGACACGTGTACAACTTTACAGATAATGTTTATATTATGCTCATGTGATGGTTATGTGATGTTCATGTGATAATCATGTGAATTGTCATGTGATGTTCATACTTTTTGAATTCCTTTGAAACATACATGCATTTTTATTAATGTAGGCCTTTTCATAAATTCAAACCTTGAAACACCATTTTTATCAATATTAGAACATTGAATTAAGGTTTTTGTCAGATGTTAAGTAGCATGAAACTTACAAAGCACATGAGAAAAAATGAAGGCGATTTAGAAATTAAGTTCATCTTGTGATACTTCAAAGGTGGTGTTAATCAGTATTGCCAGAAATGTGGATTACTCGTCCAACCGGTTATTTTGACGTTATTTGCCAAAGACAGGTTGTGTAGTTTGGTTGAAGTGATGAGGAACTGATGATAATTTGACAAACAAAATAATTTTAAGTGATAAGTTTTTGGCTTGCTTTTTTACAATTTAATGTGTAGATTTTATTTATGTAAAATTTTTAGCTTATTGGTGACAGTTAGAGGTAAAAGTAATATGAAATATTTAGGAAAACAATTATAAACAAGTTTTTGTGTTTGAACATGTTAAATTAAATGAGTATGCGCATCAAATTTTGTCAATTCTGAATTTAAAACATTATTATAAAACAATATTATTAAATCTTTGTTATTAAACAGGAGACGTAGAAGTAGCAATCTTCTTCAAGATATTGAACGGACGTAAAAGGCAGACGGAGATGTTGAATAGTGACCTACAGTGGCACATTGTAGTGACATATTTTGATCATAATTGGTCCAGCTATCCAGACACACAGTTTAATGTGCGGATTGAGAAAAGCTTGATGTGAGCTTTGGCATGCTTTTACTGCACTTGCAAAATGAAACACGATTTTTGTGCAAAATGATGTGTTTTTAAAATTTTTGGTTGTGGTGTGTTGACCCTCTAATACAGTTTGCAAAGATCAATGGTATCACCAAGATAATGATAAGATTGTCTTTGAAAATGAATATTATGAACATCACGGCATAACTTAATTTTAATTTGTTGCAACTTGTTTCAAACACAAAATATTTTTGTTCATTTTTAAAATTGTAGAAAATAAAAATGAGTGAAACTGCTGTGTTAGTAAAGGGCATACAAAATTCTGTCAAACTTTTGTGATGCTAGCATGTGTTTTTAGTTTTATATTTTTAAATATTGTAAATATCAAACTCTTTTGGATATTTTTAAAGTTACAATTCCAAAATATCATGCTGACTTTTGTATATTTCGGTTTTAGACAAAACATTTAAATTATTATTTTTTTTTAATTTGACATGGGTACATATATTTGATGTTGTAACTATATTTTGTATAGCAGCATATGTTTGATATTTTTTCTATAAATGTATTTTTAAAAAGAACATATTAAAAAAAGTTTTTTATCTTTAACTGATGAAAGCCAATCTTGCGTTTATAACAAAAATATTCCGTCCTAGCACTGTGATTTGTATCTGTGTGCTGAAAGTAGCTTTGAATTTTACTCTAAATATATTCCGTCCAAATATAATTTAATGTCAAACTTTATTTATATCCATTTCAATCCATCCAAAACAAAATTCAATGTTGCTTTATATTTTGTAATGTGTAGTTAACAAATTTTCAATAAAAATTAGTGTAGTTTTGATACCTGAAATTATGTTATTGTTACACATATTAATTAGTTATTGTTTACATTTCAAATGATTTATAATACTAAGGACCTGTCATACCCCTTGCGGTGTATTAATATTATGAATTCCTTCATGATGCATTTTGTATAAAACCCTAAATATGTCATTACAATGATTTTTATGCAACATGCTCATTATACACCTTGCTCTGCATCAGTATGAATGTCCTGATAAATCATTGTGTATAAAACCCTACATTTATCATCGCATCAATCTGTAGATGTAGTTGCACACTATCTTAGATCTAGTTATCATTCTATTACTGTAATGTTACCAGAGATTCCAATATTATTGGCAATAAGTTTCACAATACCCGAATAGTGTAGTATTAATATTAGTTCAAATTGCAAATGTCCATAAAATTGAATTCCTTTTTTCAATAGATTAAGATTTTAAAAATATTTATTGGTATCTTTGGATAACATATTAGAGTAGTGCTGTGAACATCATTTCCAATAATGGGGGATGGAGGTCAATAGTTGCAAAGTATAAAACCAAACTTAATTATCAACATGATGTTTCAATATTTGTGAATACATTGAAATATTTTTGTAACATGAAACCTGATATTTCAAGTTGCCAAAGTCAAATTCCATTAAATCTTGTGTCATAAAGGGAGAAAATTATTTTTCTTCTATTTTTGTCTCCGCATTATACCTGTGGTTAAGACTTTGCAAAGTCAAATTATCAGGCACCAAAATTAAACTTGAGATAGTTTTGTTAGAAATGTGTCAAACAGCTTGTTGGACCATATATACTGTTTTATTGGATTATATTGCATTGTAGGAAGGATAAAAGTGCAGATCTCAACAATTTGTTTCCCATAATGCATGATAATCAATCAGAGCAACAAAAATGTATATATTTCCACATAATTGGGTCCATAATTGGCCTCCATGAATTAAAGCAATACTATAAGATTTTAATCAGAAATCATTTTGAGTAAAAAATAGCCTAAAATGAAGGAATGGTACTACTTAAAAATGTTTTCAAGTGTATTTTTTCAAAAACTTGTTTTGTCACAGGAAAATGGATACAAAACATGTGTGCTTTCCTATACTTATACACATGGAATTAAATTTGGGATCCCAAATTTAATTCAACAGAATATGGCCATAATGGAAAAGTAAGCATATTTATTAAGCTAAATTGTTTGGAGGGTATTAATATCTACTGAAAACAAACCAGATAGGTAAAAAAATATTGAAGTCATGGGTGACAGGGGGCACTCCAATTTAACACTTTATAATATTGCTTTAAATCAAGTGTCAGCCATGTTCACAGCAGTATTTTGATAAATAAAACATCCCCTTCTGCACTCTACGGTATGTGACTATGGCATTCCCATTACTAGTATATTTGCTATTACGCCTCATTAATATTCATGAAGAAATCATGTTCAATAATTGGCCGATCAAAAACCGGTTGGTAGTTTCCTGTGGTCTCAGGATAATAGCCAGTACCTCCGGAAAGATAGATTTCACTACTTAACCTCTAACCATGTAGTATTTGTAATATCAAATGTTAAGTTTTGAAATTAACAGCAAGTTAATGTAATACCATTATTGAATGACCATTGAATTAAGTCTCCTGAACACAAAATCAGTTTCTGTAACCTGGGCTTGAAAAAATGGCATGATGTTTAAATGACATACATCATTTTAATTAGTTTTGTCATTTTAATTTATCACATTTGGAAATATTCAATGTTCAATTAATAGGACTTTGACAGACTAACATTCTTATCATTAATTAGAAACAAAAGAAAATGTTCAAAACTAAAAACCAAGAAACAAATGGTTACTGGCTAAATATTACCGAGTCAAAGTTATTATTCATTTATTTGATTTGCCAGTTTTAATTGCAAGTTTCTAACACTTTTGAAAGTCAAATGAGTCCCTGCCAGGTTACAACAATCTGATTTAACTATTTCCCCTGTACCATTCTCCGCAAGTGTTGGTTATCAAGTAGAAATCATCCTTATGTTAATAAAATAAAATCCAATATATTCCCTTCAATTATATTCCTTATTTCATTCTAGTTCTACACTCAATTTTCTACAATGTATAATATTAGTGATGCTACTTAGATAACCTATCTGAATAAAATATCTTTAGAACACTTGGATAGTTCTTTGTTTTGTTTGCTTATTTTATGTGTAGATTCATTCTTTGAAATGCTTAAACTATTCTTATTTCAAACATTCTTGCATGGTTTAATTTTATCATTACTTGAGCATTTGCTGGGAGCAACTCAAATTGCTAGATAACAGATATACTATCTCTCATAGTTGTTTTTCCTTTCAAATCGGGTCATGTACGCCATTGTTAACGCGCGCGCCAACAGTGTGAGCGTAAACAATCGAAGTCAACAAATCACGCTCTGCAAATACGTGCGTAAATAAGTGCTTCAGTACGCAGGCCTTAACAACAAGCGTCGGAAAGAAAAACCCTGCGAAAGAAGAAAAACAACTCCGAGATAAACTATACCTTTAGATTTCTACACCTTTCACGAAACAACATCCTCTACAGCATGATCTATCATTTGGTCCAAAGCAAATCGCAAGTCTTACATGGAGGTTTTACGCACGGACACTCACCAAATGTACTCTGGCGTGAGAAACTGCTGCGTTCACAAAGTAATCCACAAACTATAGATTCAAATATGCAGACACTCTTGAGTGTCATTTGAATGACAAATTTTTCCGTGGGTATACTTCACAATGCATAAGGTGTTAAATATTTTTTGAATGCTGTGATTGTTAGGCTCAAAACATAGTCGGCCTCCAAACAAAATTTTCGCTATCAAACATTTGGTCATGACGTCACCAAATATTTGCCATCGAATTTAAAGTATGAACCGGTAACAAACATTTGGTGCAATGTATAGGGCAATTCAATACATGTGCAGTCTTGCGCGAAATTTTATTTTGTCTCAACTCGGTGTTGAAGTTATTTTAACGTCACTCGTCATTTTGACGTCACAACCAAATATTTCGTAGCGAAAATTTTGTTTGGAGGCCGACTATGTTTTCACCCTTAGAGGGGTAAAAATCCAGTCCCAGCTGACGGTATTATACTGTTAAAATAGAGTTAGCTTTATGGTATAACACTGTTAAAAACTGGATTTTCTAAATTTTCACAGTATTATATTGTTAAAATCTTTTTTTATCAGCATTCACTTAGTTTTTTTGAACCCAACACATTTTAAAATGAAATGATGAACTTAACCATAAATCACAATATAATTGTGGCTGCAGAAATGACTGCATTCATTTTATTTGCACTTCAAATCATGTTAAATTCCACATGAATATTAAAGGTACATCTGGCCATTCCAAATTCTATCATCACATAATTCTATACTTTTGTACAGGGTGTACCAGAAATTTTATCTCAATCAAAATATATGAGAATGTAAAAAACAAAAATATGATTTAGTAGAATATCATATATGTGACTCTAGAGAAAATTGAGTACAACTCAAGTACAAGATTGGAATGTGCACATTTGGATCATCATTCGAGTACATTTTTTAAGTACAATTCTAATTTGTACTAGAATTGTACTTAAAGTGTACTCAAATGATGTTCCAAATGTGCACATTCCAATCTTGTACTAGAATTGTACTCAATTTTTATTAGGGCATACATCAGCTTCTGTGATTCCACACCAACTTCTAAATGGCAAAAAAAAAAATTCTGGACACCCTTATCAGTTATAAGATTCTTCATTAAACTATATTTTAACTTCCATGCTGCAAAGTTTGACACTCACTGGAGCACTTTTGCTTGGTGCACCGGCTTCAGTGGTTGTGTTGCTCCGACTCATCATTTAGTTGGGAACGACCTCATCTGACATCATATATGGTGATGATGTATTTTTTCTCGTTGGGCCCTCTGGTAGCTAGTAGGTTGTCCAAGTTTGGATCTAGTTCTATAATTCCAGTCCTTCATTTCTGTTCAGTCTAGGATTGAAGTTCTTGATATGGATGGCCTCTAACATTTTGCTTCAATCTCTGGGTTCTATTTCCAGTACTTTTACGCAAGAAGTAACATTTTTTTGATGTCATTGCCATCTATGTCAGATGAGGTTGTCCTAAACCAGACAACAAACAGCAACAACTGCTGATGACATAGGTGGACCCAGCGAAAGTGCTCTGAGTGTCAAACTATGTAGCGTAGAAGATAAAATATAATTAATCTAGTTTTTACCGCCAGAAATGAATATCCATCATTATATTCTTCAAACATGTTTACATATTATCACAATTATTATACAAGTGACCGCTGCAAGGTGTGGATTTAATAACTGCTTTAAAACTTGCATGCAACTTTCCCAAAAGCTCTGCAATTTATTTCTATATCATCATACTCACTCAGCCTTTCAAATATGTTATTCCCAAGTCCTAATTGATCATACACATCAAAAGTTGCTCTTTGCAATAGAAGCAGCTCACAGACTGCATTAGTTTTAGAAGACTGTGCACTCTTTAATCAGCCATCCATAATGGCTATCATACTTATCCATTACCTCTGTCATACTTTACTATAGTCTTATTAATGTCATCTTGAAGCATACCACCAACTACTATCTACCTAAGCATCCAGTTAAACGCTTTATACACTGTAGATTTACAATAACTGCAGATATAAAAACATTGTGACATACAACTTGGTAAAACTTGTCACCCATTACACACACAAACAAAATAGGTTATCAGTTAATAGTATACAAATATTAAACCACCTATGAGTATGATGGTAGAAATATCATCAAGTGAAAGATGTATGTTCAATTTCACTGAGTGATGATATTTCTACTATCACACAAATTTAAGACATTTCATATTTGTTTTATATCACTCATCTATAAAATCTTTAACCGCAAAATATTGATAATTTCAGTATCATTCAAAAGTAGTTGAATTGACTTTAGAAAATACTGTTGCTTAGACTACGACTTTCCGCATGCATACTTCTGTGCAGCGAAGTGATAGCTTTTCCATCACACGTAGTGGGCGATGGTAAAAAGTATCAAATGGCAATAAACCAATGAAATGCCTAGAATTTATGAATGAGTGATCATACGTAGAGAGGAGATAACAGAAACCGTTTTTGTTGTGACATGACAATACATTTTTCGTGCTGATCTATTGCACTTTGTCTTATTGTGCAGATGTCAAAACATGTATGCATATTTGCATTCAACATGGGGTACTATTTGCGTTAAGTATATTTATGCCTTTATACATGACAGAATCGCTGCACTCTAGTCCTTGAGAACGTGTGATTTCTTGGACTAGATGAGATGAAAATCTCTACATTATACACTAGAAAGTTTTGAGCACCATTGCTCACAACGATTAAAGCCCATGATGATATGTACAAGCAAGACGCAACTAGCATGTGGTTTGATTTTAGATGCTTTGAAGACGTTAACTAGACGCCAGCAAGTTAAAATAATTTGAATGTTAGTGTTTTCGTTAAACTAGCTAGACACTAGCTACATCTGAAATGTATACCATGGGTATTACTCTTGGCAGTATATAGGCAGTCTGTTATCTCCCCTTATAAATATCTACAATTTGTACACAAGAAAGCTTGCACAATGATTGCACACCATGCTTATTATGACATAAACGATAGAGTGACTAAATAGTCTCGACAACTCAATGATGGCTGCATAAAGACGACATTAGAAAATACCATACTGTATTATAGTCACCATAGACCTAGTGGATAGTTGACTTTGGCGTAGGTGCACAATTACACCACAATTTTGTGCGGCCAGCCACAACCTGGCCACAGCTTTAGATTTTTCAAGATGGCCACTATAGGCTTTATTATGCACCTCATTACATTACATGTACATGTTTTGAAATGATCAAGAGATGTAAATGTATAATCAAGCCTACAGAGTCAATTTTTGAAGTTCAAAGCTTAAGCCGGGTTGTGGCTGGCCGCACAAAATTGTGCTCTAATTTTGCTCCAGTACCTTAGGAGAATGCTTTACTTGATTGTGCAAATACTTAGATTACACAATGCAAGCGAGTTGAAATTCAGTATGCATAATTTGTCAGCTCGCAAAATTGACAAGTTTTTGTTGCTGTTGATGGTTCTGGGTTCAATTCCTGGACAGAACGTCATACCCCGATCATCATCACATAGGAAAACAAGAGTAATTTCTTTGTACATTTCAGTGCTTACATTCTCTTTGATTATATTTTTAGTCAAATTTGAATAAGAATACAATTGCAGTGTATTTACCCAAAAGAAAAGATGTGATATAGAAAATTAGCATTGGAAACAGTCATTAGAGTAAATGCAAAGCTACTCAGAGTTTTGATCTCAAGTAGGAAAAGTTATATATAAAATTGACTTCAGGTACTACAAATTCTTTGTTTTGATATATTCTGTTTGTATAACCTATTTTATAACAAACAATTTCTATATCAATATAGCAAAAAACAGGAACACACACCATTTTTCTTTCCGATAGATTATGTGGCAAAACAGGTTTGTTTTAAGTATCACATCTTTTCTTGAGATTGCCTGTATAATATATTTCTGTGAAGTAAAATGAAACACAAATTTGTCACGACACATATGATATAATGCAAGTTACATGAAGTGCCCAAATTCAAGAAAAGCCACAGCTTATACAACATCACACTAATAATTTAACGTAATTTCTATGAAAGACATTCTTATAAAATTACAATAAATTCAGCTGCTGTTTATATTATAGCCATA
>JXSR01S049857.1:0-16989 GCA_000969725.1 Ophiothrix spiculata
TCGCAATGAGCATCTGTACAGCACTGTCCATGCGCACTGATGCAGCATGCTCAAAGCCTTGGCGATATATAATGACAGAATCCACATACTGTCCAAGCTCATCATTCATTTCCTTTAAGGGCAAAAAATGTTATGTTATGTAAATATTGAACTATTTCATCTACATTAATTGTTTCCTCTACATTAATTCCAATAACCATTATTTTTTCTTACTAATGTGAGTTTTTATTGGCATTAAACGTCACTTAAAAGAGATGATTATTCATGTTGTTGATAAATACTTCAAAAGTAAAGTGAATCTAAATATTTGTGTTCCTATAAATAATAACTGAATTCTCAAAATTCAAATATCTTTCAGCTACCACAATGTTTTGCACATTTTTTGAGTGTTTTTGAGTAATCAACCTAAGCCGGCAAGTTTTCTGTGTCATGGAAAAATAGAAAAATTCACAGAATTTACAAAAACTCTGGAAGACATGTGGTTTTTTTTGACAAAAAATGGTGAAGCAATGAGAATGTAAGGCAATAATAGTAAAACAATAACATCTCTTAACTTTAAAACAACTAAATGTATTTCAAGTAACTTTTCATTATCATCTGTTTTTACTAGGCTTGGGTTACTATGTGGAATTTTTCTTACATATTGTGCTTCATGTAAACAATTTTTCCCATGTGAAATTTTATCAGAGAAAATAACAGAATTTGGTGTTTTAAATCAGGAAATCTAACCACCTTAGAAAATATTAAGGCATGTATGTTTATAATATTAATAAAGCTGAAAAAACACCTGAATTTGCATCTAAATGTCAAAAAGACCAAACTACTTGTTGCTGGGAGTGGCAACTACAATTCTGACCACATCATCCAGAAATAAAATGAAGTTGTAGAATCCTTTAAATATCTTGGTTCCACAAAGACTAGAAATGCCGACTGTACCAACGATATAAAGACAAGAATTGCTATAGCAAAGAAGAGGATGGTTGAGTTGCACACATTTTGGGATGACAAGAACATCTCTACTTGCCTGAAAATGAAACTGGACAAAATTCTGGTCTGGAGTGGCTGCAGAAATGTGGTTTTGGAAGAAAATGCTTAAAATCAGCTGGAAAGATAAACGAACTAACCTCAGTGTTCTTGGAGAACCCTTGGTAACGTGATTCATCTCAAAATGGGTTATTTTGGTCACATTCTGCATGCCAGTGGGAGTCCTTTAGCAGCACAAATAATTGAGAGCCAAATAGTAGAAAAAAGGCAAGCAAAGAAAGCAGTGTTTGGATAACATCAAGGAAGGGACAGGTCAAACGTATTCTGAAGCAAGAAGAACAGCTCAAGATCAAAGCAGATGGAGAAAGACAACAAGAAGATGTACAGACGTGGTCACACCAATTGTCAACAGATGACAGAGGCAGAAAGGTAGCTTGGTTGGTATAACACACAAATGCATATTTAAAAAGTAGACACATTTTGAAAACACAACTGCATATGGAGAGTAAAATTGCTTGAAAATTGCCATCGGAGAAGAATGATGAAATCTGAGTTTGTTTTGATAAACATGTCTTGAATTTAGTATTCAAGAGTTGTATAACCATATGCAATTGTCGATAATTGTATTTAATACTTTTAATTGCATAAATATTTTCAAAAACTTGGTACTTTGTTGCAAACACAACTATTGTACATATGTTACTTTTCGGAATCACTTTAACAAAATCTTACCTTACAGTTTGCAGTTAATACATGAAACACATAAATCCTTGTCTTTCTAATAAATTAAGTTTTTAAATCCAGTAATGTAGATATAAATACAACAATATTAGCAGGTTTAATATCCTTTAGCAAGCAAATTAAATGGCTTATTGGAGGTCATTCACTTCAATCAGAAATGACAACACCACAATGTTCCTCACTCATCCAATTTCAGGAGATGTTTATAATCACTGCTCTCGCAATGAGCATCTGTACAGCACTGTCCATGCGCACTGATGCAGCATGCTCAAAGCCTTGGCGATATATAATGACAGAATCCACATACTGTCCATGGTAGATTGAATCATTTCAGAGATGTACCAATACACATATTCAGTTCAGGTGTGTTCTTAGTATCTGGCTCAAATCCACTTTCACTAATTTGATTTCATTTTTCCAGTAAAACAAACCACAAAGACTACTTTAGGGGCGGCTTCAAAACTCAACCGGCGGTTGTCTGCCGGTTCTGGGCGGTTGGCTATTGTTTATCTCGGTTGAACCGCCCAGAACCGTCAGGCAACCGCCGGTTGAGTTTTGAAGCCGTCCCTTAACAAGCATCAATATCATCACAATTGAACAATGCTTATATTAGTACTTAAGATTGAATACTCTTTTTAATTCAACACCATGTACAATTTTAAAATCTAACCATATTCATAAAATTGCCTCTCAAAGCAACAGCATAGAATGTGTATTTCAGATCAGGCCAAGTAAATTTCTTTTACTTCAGATGCAGAAGATAAGAGCAGATGACCAATGCTGTTTCATGACAAAATTCAGGTGGCATAGGACACAAGTTTCATGATATTACCTGGTTACGCACACAGGATTTCCAAACGCAAAGGTAGAATGCATTTTATGTGTATTGCAATTGGGTCACAAACTATTGAAAATATTACATAAACTTCCTTAATGTCACAAAACTAAACATAATATCCATTGTGGCTCATGTACAAACAAATAATTTAGCACATTGGACAAATCAATCTAAATAATACAACATTCTACGATTAATGGTTACGATGAATTATGTGTTTTAAGCACTGCATGATTTTTTCAAAACCATAATTCCATAGACAATTGCAGTTTATGATTATTCATGCCATTATCTTGGTTTCACAAAGTATAAAGAACTCTCTTAACCATATATGAACTTAAGGCTACAGATCTTTTTTGCGAAAGTTTTTTGGCTGAATGTCATGTTTACTGCAAGTTTTTGCCTAATTACACATGTCAAAATATCACAATATTTGGTTTACATATGTAATAGAGTAGCTAGTTTATACATGAACCTTAACTAGTCATGTCCATGATTAAGGTCAAAATGACGTCAACAGACTACTTTGACGAAGTTGATGCCTTTTTAACCCAAACCTCATAATTTCATGATGTTTGAATAACTCAATAGTTTTTAACAGATTGTAGGCTTCATACTTCTTATTGAATTACAAATATTGCATAAATACATATGTGGTATTGATTTCGAATGATTATGTAATAAACTTGTGTTGTTTTGAATAAAAATAAACAGGAGTGAACTATGACTCTTGATATATCCCCTGTATTTTAATATCTACATTTTGTCTAATATAATCATTCTTATAATTAATTTGCAAACTGAGCATTCCATGGAGGCAAATATAGCAGTTTTACACAGCACCTGTAGTCAGCTGTGTACTGTTTCTTTAAGGATCTTCTTTCTTCTATCAACACTTTGAGATGATTTGAGCTATTGCCAACAAACTTGGACACAATAACAGTGAGCTCATGGAAATTATGTCACATGACCTTGAGGGATCAGAAGGTCACACAGGGGTCACAGTGGTCAAAGGTATGATTTTGCTTTAAAAAGTTTCAATTCCAACAGGACACAAGTAATTGCAATGTGGTTAGGGCATATGAATTGCCTTAGTCAGCGCACAAAGTTTGTACCCAAAATTAAAATAAAGGTCATTAAGTATCACTTCCGGGTCATATTCAAATTATATAAAAATCATCAAAAATCAATATCTGCAAGGTGGTAAAATTATTCAACATGCACAGATAGATTACTAAAAATATACCTAACATATCTGGGTGACCTTTCATTTCATTTCATGTTTATTCAGCAAATGACAAATAAACAACATATAGAACAATAAATATACATAGAATATTATTGACTCCCAAACTGCTTCAATTGGTCTGAAATTTGATATGGATGTACTTTAGGACATCCTATGCAACATAAACTCATTTCTTAAATTATCTGAGGTCATTCAGAGGATCTAAAGGGGGTCACAAGACGTCAAAGGCCGAATTCTGAAAATGGTCCGATTGGCCTGAAATTTGATATGGATGTTCTTTAGGACTTCTTAAGCACACTTGTAAATTTCATTTGATATCAGACAAAGACAAAGATAAAACATTCTTATCATAATATACCTACAAGGTACATGTATAATTTATCACTGATGTTCCTCTAAACTGTTGTTCTTTGAATATTGATACTGACAAATGTGTGTTAAAGAATATAGAAAAAAATTATAATCAAGTTCTTGTATGGGATTTCTATTTTGAAATTATTGATATGACCTTATGGAAAATGAAAACAGGCATTGTTACCATTCAAAAGAGAACGATACACATTCATAAAAAAAGTTTTTAAGCATTCAAGTAAGTTGGTGTGGAAGGAATAGAATGACTTTGCATGTTTATAATTGTGTCATTACAAATGAAGTACTATTGCAGCTGTGGACTAAATCATCACATATAATTGGTTAAACACTTCATGTTTCTACTTAAAATTTTGTGGGTAGTTTAGTAGTTACTTTAGTCCCTTCTAACAATTTTCAATGTTCCAGAAAGTTGGTGTGGGATGAGATGAATGACTTTGCAAACATATAACTTTGTGTAATTACAATCAAAGCATCATTATTAGTCCTCAAATATATAATCATTACTTTTGATCTTTGAAAAGAAGTACTTAAAAACAGTGCTTTACATAAAATTATGTGGGAGGTTTATGTGGTATTTACAAAACAATATACGTACAAACAACATCAATGTTGGCTTAGGGAAACCTTAAAACAAGAGGAAGATTATTATTATACACCCACCTACAACCTAGATAACTTGCCAACTGTTATTTTAACTGACACAATGAAATCAATTCACCAAAAGTGCATAATCCACTAGCATGTCCTAGCAAGCTTTGGAAGCTGATTGAAGCCCTTTGAATGTCATTAAAGATCATAAAAACAGCCATTTTTGATGATATTAATAAAATACCACAGGACACAATCCTGGAGCCAATGTATTTGATTTTAAAATTAAAAAGTCCTTAACATTTTCTAACATATAATGTGTAACAGAATGTGTTATTTAGACATTTGAACCAAATTGATAGACAACCTATTTTGATATAATGCAAATGAAGAGGACAGACACTCCTCAGACAAATTCAACAAAACCTTTCTAAGTTGAGACAAAGATAATAGACACTATCATCTTTGCACAAACACTCTCCAACTAGAACAGCCACTCAAATTGACATCACATTATTGAATCACTTTGGCACATATCAAATCATGGAATAACTGTCTGGAATAGAATGGATGTAGACAGACGATCTGATTATGGTGTCTTAAATCAATTACATGATAATCAAATTATGCTCTCTTTATTAAACATTATTGCCAAAGGCGACTGTTATCTTCATGAGGATTAAATATACATGTCACAATAGACTACAGACTTAAATTGTAGAGCATATTATGGTTGGGCAATCCATCTAAAGAGGTAATGCCCATATAAGGCTCCATGGATAAAGGCACCCTAGGCATACTTGAATGTGTTGGGTGATCTACCAAAAAAAAAAGGGAAAAAAAAGGACATGCTATGAATTAGTGCATAATTAGTGTATGAGTAAGTAATTTTGGTCCACCGTAATTTTTGACATTTATTCACCAAACTTAAACCAATCTTACATAATTCCAGCAAACACAAAATGTGTCTGAAACGTTTTGGAAAGGTTCTTATTTGGTTACAGTTGGTTTTGTTTTTATCAAACCTTTTTGGAACATTTTTGAAACGTTTCTAATTGGTAAAAAGATAACTTAGTTAAAAAACAAATGTTTTATGTTTAAATACTTTTAAGCGGAAAAAAACTCCACTCTTTCGAGATTTCCCCAAATAAAACTGTTTTTTAATGTTCAGAAAACGTTATGTTGCTAGCTGGGATACAATCAATGTTATACAACAATTGCTCTTACTCTGTCTCTGAACAAGAGCAACATATTTTTTACGGGCATTAAAATTTATTCATTGACCCGCAAAACATTTCAAATGAACATTCAAATTGTCTAGTGACCTTGAGCAAGATAATTAACCTCAATATATGCTCCACCTTTCACATTCTTCAATGTTGGGAAGGTTTGCTGCAAGAGGTAAGTGCATGCCGGTAGCCAGGGCACCCCAAATTTGACAATGTAGAAAAAAGGTCCACATAAATTTCCTTAATGCCAACCAAAAGAACACTTAAAGCACCAAAATACGTAAGAATAAATAAAATATTTGTAAAATTACTGAAAAACCTTTTTGTCGAAACCACTTGAATTAGTTAAGGGTTCACCAAAACAAAAAATATTCCCCCAAAAGGTCCACTTTTTGAAAATCCGCATCCCCCTTGAAAAAATCCTGGGTACGGGCTTGTACTCCTCACAGCAATCTTCTAGGACCAGTTAGGTTGATACAAAGATTTGTAAAACAACCATCCATGTCATACCCCTCAACGTTTCAACATTGTTCTTGATTGGTACTCTGAGTGTAGTGTGAAATATTCTAGTTTTTGATTACACTATTAAACAGAGATTGAATTATCTTTACTTGTAAAATACTCTTCTTTGGAATACAACATGATAGGAATCCAGCAAAAAAGCAGCATAAAAGATATTAAAAACTATTATTCCCATGGATATTGCCGAAAAGCAAAAATTCTTGGCAAGCAATATTGCATAGTAACTTGCCAATGTTTATGACCAACCACTTCATAAACAGCAAGAGCCCCATCATAGCCATTATAATGTTAACTTGATATGTGGATGCATCTCTCCCGTCTCAAACTGTCACTAGCAAACTGAAATATGGCATTTAATCATCACTTATCATCAAATATTAAAAAGCATATTGATGGTATTTGCGAGAATCCTGTCTACCCATATAACAGTATCTTGCATTATTGCCGATGGGACATCATTCATCATACTCCATTTACTGTATACTCTAGTTTCAGGCTCCTTGTTGTAAACTAGTAAATTCAGAATTTGCTTCAATACAATAAAAAAAATATGTGACAAAAAAAGAGTACTCTGGCATTGAGTTTTAGCCACTTCAGGAATGCTTTTAAGTTTTTAAGCATGTTCATACTTTAGGTGACATTTTGCTTACTTTACCAGTGGATTTTAAAAACAAAAGAATATTTTCAATTGAAAAATAAAACAAAAGTAATTCAATTTTTTCAACCTAATAACTTTTAACAATTCAATTGTATCTTTTTTTTTCTGCAATGCTGATTCTTATGTTATGATGTTCACATCCCTGTTTCTAGCGCATGTAAATATGCAACATTTAACAAACTACTTTCCTGAGTCAAAAAATGAAACAACCACAACCAGGTAGCTCTCAGCATGGAGGAAAAATCCTATACTTTTTGAAAACAAAGGTGTTCAAGTTGAAAATGCTTTGAAATGTCATTACTGGTGTGGTCTAAATGAACAGTGCAGGATTCATAATTACTACCAGCATATACGCCATCAATCTGAGCCAGTTACAGCCAATAAGTTAAGAGTAAATTCCTAAGCACCATCTTGATTCAATGTTTCCTAATATAAATGCGATGGTGTGGGTCATTTATATTTAGCAAGAGTCATGCCTTATCTCAGTTGAGGTATGTGCTCTTCAGAGCAAAAGTACAAATGTCCTCTTCCATATGTCAACTTGACTTATTAAAAACATTTACTTAATATTTTTTTCTTTAAAATCAGTTCACAAAAAGCATTGAAATTGTGAAAAAATAACCTTGTGCTAACTTTCCAGTTATGCAATACTTTTTGGATCATTATCCAAAAAATATTTACATATTTGCTCAATGATCAAATAATGATGTTCTGTAAAACTTTTAGAGAAAATATTTGACAGGAAAATCAGGCCATGTCACCAAATTAGTTTTACTATGCTGTTCCTACTGTTTCTTCTTCCCAGTGATTATTGATTATTCTTGGATGTTTTAGCTCATTGTGTTTATTCAATGTTACAGAATTACAAAATAAGTTAATGGTTAGTAGGGAGCTAAAGGGTTGCCTAGCAGGCACAAGCTTTAGTCAGGTATACTTTCCTTTTGTGAATAAAATGAGTTAACCTGGGAAGTTGAGCATTTTCAAAATTAGTCCAAATTTTCTCGGATCTACTTCTGTCTTGATTTAGACAAATTAATCATTATCTTAACATGCAATTGGCTTATTTCGTATTGTTTATTTTGGACAAATTGTAACTCTTAAACATTGTAGGTAATTTTGATAATTAAAACAATTTCACAGATATCTATATTTCATGATCTGTAAGAAGTCAAATTAGTCCAAATTTTCTCAGATCTACTTCCGACTTAATTTAGACAAATTAATACTATACTTAAAAATCAGTAAACAAGAAAAGGATAGACTTGCTGCAAGTCTTTGAATAACAACTTTCACTTCTGCTGTCCTTTTTTTATTATCATAGTCTAAAAAGTTTGGTAAAAACACTGTCAAAACCTATCTATTTTCCTTTTTGCATTTACCCTTTTCCTCACTTTTTCTAAATTTAGTTTTCGTATGAATAATGTTAAAATGTACACGTCCAATATGTGTCTGATCACAGGTGTCTGATTGTCCAGCCTAGATCTAGCATCATATCAGTGTCAGTGATAACATTGAATCATAGATTGAATGACCATTGTTCCTAGAGAAAAATTCCTTGGTCATAGATAGGCCCACAACATTCATAAAATTACATGCTCTATTGTTGTGCTATTCCCAATCACCCAAATCACAAGATTAAAAAGCCATGTGTTTATATCCCCTAAAGCAAGTTTATCAATGCATAGACACCATCTCAATTTCATTTTTTTTTTGTGCTGAGGGTAGGAAGAAAATGTGATCAGGCTATTAATAGACCATGTCTGCAGTCTGGTGCATAGCCTACCGTCTATGCTAGGGTCAAGTGATATCATGATTAAAAGTGATACCAGGGTATACCAATGTAAGGCATACAGTTGCACCCAGTTTAGCTTGGTTTAAGAATTGGGTTGATTTAGTCTTGTGTGTTATTTTATTTTTAAAAATGCCAGCACAGCCTTGAACCAAGGCTAGAAAAGGATAGCACACTGATATTCCTAAAGGTACTGGCCTAGATTATTCTCACTAATTTTTTACCTACATATTTTTACATGAATTGATAGAACATGTTTGTAGTAATATAACGTACCAGTAGTTTTCTAAAATTTTGAGGAATATTGCAGAAAAATGCAATTGTTTACCAACTTGTGAAAATAGAGTTTCTAAATAGCTTCAAAACTTTAAAAGATCTTGTTTCTACACCTGTGATGGGTAAACAAATTATTTTTGAGTAAAAATCCATCCGAGGTACAAATTTAGGATTTAGAAAACACTGGATAGTCACATCACCATCACATGATTCATTGCAGATTAATTCTCTCTCAATTTGAGCCATTTCTGTGTAAATATGTGTACATTTTTGGATATTACTACACTTTTAAGCTTTATTTAGAGCATTTTCAAAAGTTTATAATTCTAAGTGGAATCTAGGCTAGTTCCTTTAAAAACCCTTATTACTTTCTGGTTACTTTCTTTGCACCATTTTACCCACCCTCTACATTCATACATTTACTTGATGATCAGATAATGAGAAATTATTCAGAGTAAATATTTGACAGAAAATCAGGTCATGTCAGGGAACTGGTTCTACTGTGCTGTTGTTACGGTTTCTTCTTCCCAGAGATTATTGATTGTTTGCAGGTCTTAGCTCATAGTGTTTACTCAATGATACAGAGTTACAAATGAAAGGTTATGGTTAGTTGATGCCAAAGGTATGCCTAGCAAGCACAGGCATTGGTGGGTTATGTTAAGAAAAGATACCTCATGCTTCCCATGATGCATTGCTTCCTATCTAATTGTTTGAACAGGTTGTTATATGAGTATAAGATAATCCAGTAGGAAGCAATGCATTATGGGAAGCACATAATATCTTCTTGGTTTCATTTATCATTTGGCAAATCAGAAGAAATAAACTAGATACATTATTAATTCATGTTTGTTTACAATTCTTGGTATTCAGAATTCAGAGCGCCATCTATAGTTTCCTCATAAGAGCCCAGTGTTTCCACTTTCCAGGAAATTACCCGAATTCCGGGAAATTCTACTCAATTTCGGGTAATTTTCGGGAAATGAAATAATTCCAGGTAATTTTGGGAAATCTTGAAATTTAAAATATCATTAAGATTTTCAGTGAAATTGGCCATTTATGTGCAAATTTGAAGATTTCAAAACAATTTTTACATAAATTTGCCGATTTTACAGATATTTTTCCCGCTTTACGCGCGCAAAGAAAAAAAATTCCGTATTTTTTCCTCCACCACTGACCAAAAAAAGAATGATTCCAGGAAATCTCAATGTATTCCGGGAAATTTTGGCTTCTATTTCAGGAAATTAAAATTTAAAATGTGGAAACACTGTAAGAGCCTCATATTTTCACTGCATTATGATAAAATGTTTACACATATTCCCTGGGATATACATATTATATATATGAGCACATTTCATGTCATAAAAAACTTGAAAATAACAAATTCACAGGTAGATGCACAGTAAAATAGTTATCAATATGCATTACAGATGGATATTACACTAGCGGTCTAAAGTATTTCCGCACAAACACTTAATTCAGTCATATCTCACAAGGCGTTTATAAGGAAACTATCTGTAAACTAATGTTGCTTTTAGTCAGATCTGATAGGTAATTTAGTTAAGTGTAAAATTGAGCTCCGAATGGGATCAACCCCGTCACGTACGGGTAGGGAGTAACAACACAAATGGGTCGAAAAGCGTGATTTTTAGGTCAAATTTTATTTGACAACGGCTGGGTCAAGGTCACTTCAGTGCTCAAGTTGAGTGGTCATATGGATTGTGTATATGTAATAGAGTGACAAGCAGGCAATTAAATGTCCTGGTTACGCTTGACTGCGCCAAGAGAACGGAAGCAAACAAAAAATGATCCTTCAATGCCCCACCAGTTTACAAAAATAGGTCTGTGATGAATTTGGAGTGTTTTGTGATGGTATATGACCGATTGAAAACCTTTTAAAACATTTTAAAATGTCATATACCGCCAGGGACCATTCCACTTTTACCACGGCCCAATTTTTGTAAACTGGGTGGCGTTGAAGGATCATTTTGCTCCAAAGCATTCTCTTGGCGAAGTCAAGCGTGACCAGGACATTTAATCGCCTGCTTGTTACTCTTTTACATATACACATTCCATATGACCACTCAACTTGAGCGGTGAAGTGACCTTGACCCAGGTGTTGTCAAATAAAATTTGACCTAAAAATCACGTTTTTCGACCCATTTGTGTTGTTGCCCCCTACCCGTACGTGAGAGGGTTGATCCCATTCAAATCTTAATTTTACACTTAACTAGATGACCAAAAGCAATATAAGTTTCCCGATAGTTTCCTTATAAAGCCTTGTGAGATATGGCTGAATAAAGTGTTTGTGCGGAAATACTTTAGACCGCGAGTGTAGTTTAGAACATAAAACATAATCAGTTCGTGTATAACCAATGGTGTTTGTAGCCATTATGGCGACTCACAAGGTCAAAGGGTGGACTGGCCAGAAAAATCACATGGCGACGCATGTATAGTGAATACCGTCAATTAATTATGAATTACAACGATTGAATAACAAATTTACCCTGCAACTTTTATTTACAGTATGAAAGCTATAGTGTGATGTAGCATTGATGCAACTTGTTACTTGTTATTATATAAGTTCATGTTCACAACTGTATAAAAAGTGCAATTTTCCTTTTATTTAATACTCTACTTATTATTTCAATTAAAAAACAATTCACAATTATTGCTGAAATGTATAAGTACAAGAGGTACAAAAAATCTTGCACAGCCTGGAAACTTCCCGCTTAGGCAACTTACTAGCAGCATTTCACCTATTGTATTTAAACATTAGCTTCATGATCAAATAATTGTGTTATTTTAAAATGTTTCAGAGTAAACATTTGACAAAAATCAGGTCATGTCACTGAACTGGTTCCAACATGCTGTGCCCAAGGTTTCCGCTTTCCAGTGATTAAATTGACTAATGTTAATCTTTTTATAATCATATAGCTTTTACTCAATGTTACCAAGTTACGACTAAATATAATGATTAGTTTGATGCCGAAACAATGCCTAGCGAGCAAAGGCCCTGATGGATTTGTTTAAAATCATGAACAGAATAAGGCAATCTGGCATTTATTAAAGCTTTATTTGTAACATGCAATTAAGTTTATATTCTATCAATGCATTAAAAATCTACAACGTACACTAGCTTAAGGATTATATATTTTTGGATGTCTAATAATAACGTTGTACTATAAAAAAAATCATTATTTTTTAAACAATTAAATGACAATTTTACTCTGTAACCCAATTTCATTTCTATTCGGAACAGTGTGCTTTGATACAATAAGTACTGGAATTTACTTCATGATCAAATAATTGTATTCTTAAAATGTACTCTCTACATTTTTGTACACTCTTTTATGTTAGCTTTCAGTATTAAATTTGCCCTTTATTGTCTGTTTGCACCCTGATCAACTGGACCCAATTTATAATTTGTGAGTTTTCTTCACAAGAATCCACCAAACAAGAACATTTACCTTAACTTGGTTTTGAAAATATTTCTCAATACCTAGGCATTCCTTGACTTGTATTACGTGAAGGAACCACATATATAAAGCATGACATGACAATAACGCATTAGCCGATATAATCTTATTGTGGCCTGGTTTTTAGATTTTTCGACACCATAAGATGATTAAGTTCTCATCTTGATGTCTAGCACGCTGCAGATAGCTATCATTCATTGAACGCAGTAAATGGCAATATTAACCTAATTTTCAGAAAAGCAGTTGACAAGCTACCTACCCTACTTTTAATGGTAAAGGATTAGCTTACTTTTATCTTTATGATTTCATCAAGGTTGAAAATACCATACAACTTTGTTTCACTTTTCTTGTTTCTTTCCTTTTTTATTCATTCTTCTTCCTCCTCAAATAGTTAATATTGTCTGCATTTTACAAAATTATTATTCTCCTTTGTGCCCTTACTTTTTAAATATCAATAAAAAAAGAGGGACAAAAATCTCAAGTGTCAAGAATAAGTGGCTGGGGTAGACTGTACCAAGCCCTATCTAAAATAACCTTTCAGACATTTTTGATGATGTATATTTTGAATATAATTATTTTTTTAATATAATTATTTTTTAATATAATGATATAAGTAATTTTGCTGCATGAGGAATGGAAAAGTGGTTACACTGTCAGCCTAAGATATGATTATACTTTATCAATACTGAAAAGGCAGGAATTATGAGTTTACTTTATCCACATGCAGAGAAAGTCCCACTTATCTGGTGATGTATGAGGACAGCTACACAATTTTCAAGTCAAGTCACTATGTGAATAGGTCTGCATATTTAGTATTGATCAAAGTATAGATATTGTCAAATCAATAACAGGATCAAGGAAGGAGCTTGACAATGGAATTTTGAAATCTCAATTTTGCCCTGTAGTGGAGATGCAAATTGTAAGATGTCCTATTCCCGTGCGATTTTTATGACGATGCTCTAGAACAAATCAGAATGGAGATATGAGCCATTTCCAAAATGGCATCCGATCAAAGGATAAAAATGAGTAAAGCATAAGAGTGATCAATGATACTGCATATTAAACCAGTATTTTACAATCTAATAAACTGTGATGTGAACTTGACTTTAATTAGTTTGTAAATGGATTCTGCTACCAGTTCAAAGGGATCTAAATGGAAAACGTTTGGTACGTTCGTTTTCATATCGTCATTAGTTGCTTTTAAAATACTTGAAAGTGATTTTAATATATGTTTGAACAAATGTAATTCATGTAAATGTTTGTATATTATACTTATTGTTTTAGTATGAATCATGAAAGTATTTTAGACACATCTCTGGTTAAAACTATGGACCTGAAGTGAAAAAAAATAATTATAAGAAAGTCGTATCAAATGTTTAAATACCTAAACAACTTATTCGACATAAGAGAGTCATCTGTTTTTTGTGAGGTATGTCGTAAATTATTATTTATTTCCACAATAAATTATAAAATACACTGATGATTATAATATGTAGCTCCTTTGTCTGAATTTCCTGGAATATATCCACTAAAATGTGAAATTAAGGTCAATGTTTGAACAACAGCAAACTCACATATTGGGCTGTTTAGGCGCTTCAATTTCATTTGCATACAATAAATATGTCGCTACTTCAATGTACAAGCAACAGTGATCTGATGTCAATTCTGACCAGCCTAATAGAACAGCCCAATTCCAAGTCATTGTTCCAAACAGACATGGCTGCAGATAATACACATTCAAACAGGGACTAAACTAGAGACGTCACGTTGTGCTGTTTAATGGAAGAGCCGAAGTTTAAGCGATGAGAAAACCATATTGGGTGAAAACCTGCTCTACCAGATCTAGCGTACTATTTTTTTATTTGTGGTTTTGATCTCCGCTATTCGTTTTACGAATTGCGTATCTCTTTTTGACAGATACAACGTTCCAATTCTTCAAATGTCTTTAAAGACGGTCACCAGGAGAAAATGGAAAGCAAGGCTAGAACCAATTCTGTATTACACGACTGACAAAACACAAATAAAGAAAATACCGAAGAAGCAACTCATATCATGAACAGACCAAAAAAGCAAGAGACGATGGTAGACTTGTAGATGCACGGGGAAACAATAGAGAAGCATCGCACAACGTAACCCACCTACAAAGTCAACAGGGAAAAGCAGATACTAAGTTATTATATATATTACATGCCGTCGACGCAACAACTGATGATGCAAAAAGTATCGACATCTGCTCACCAGATACAGACGTTCTGATACTTGAACTTTAATTAGAAGTTAAGCAAATCCTGCAAACAATATCAGGTTTGTCACTGGGTTTGGAGAGAACGAAAAGGACCATTAATCTTCGTCTAATTTATGAGGCTTTGGGCCAAAGAAAAGCAGTGGCTCTTCCTGGATTTCACGGCACATTCAGCATGTTCATTCTTCAACTGCTGACATATCTGGCTAATGAACATGCTGAAAAACATTCAAAGACGCAAGCGAGAATATAATCAACGCTTTGACAGATCCTGGAACATCAGCCACACCAAGGAATGACACGATAACAACCTTAGAGTCCTTCGTGTGTCACCTGTTGTCGCCAAGGTCAACCATAGCAAAAGTGAAAGAACTTTGATAGTGGCTGTTTGACAGAACGGCTACCTCCAACTAAAAACGCCTTGATGTTTGTCCTTCTTCGTACTCGTTTGCTCATTATCAAGCTATGGTTTGAAATAGTGATACAGAAGCTAATCCTCAATTATCACCGGACTATGGTTGGCGTAAAGAAGCTGATACATGGGCTCAGGGACGACAGATCAGAAGCCTGCTCCACATGCAGTACTGGACCTTGCACAATGCAGCTGCAGCTCATTTTAACTGTAAGAACATGGAGGATCCTTGCGTTCTGGATGAGTCTGGAAGTGATGATGGTGGTGGTGGTGGTGACAGCTCCATGGCATAATATACTGTCCTGACATATTTTTAACATTAATCATGAGAAAGTTGGCATTTGTTTTCATTTTCATACTGCATATGTTGCCTGCCTCTAATGGGGAAATCTTGATCGTTGGGGGTTATCCATCACAAATCTAGCTACAATAGACTTATTCCATTTATATCGTAACTCTGTCATATGTTATATGAGGCTGCATTAAAGATAAGATTAATTAAGATGCTTTATGTTACACTTCAAAAATGCTTATACATTCCTTCAGACTTTACTTTACACATGTATTGCTATCGGGAATCTAAATGGGCCATTAGAGACTCTTTGTGCCCCTATACTGTGAATGCCTTTATCATTACGTTCTTTTATAACCTACAATTCAAAATATGATAATCAAGTAGCCTTATTATGTCAAATAATTACAATAACAATGTGAATAGGACAATAAGATGATAAAATTATTTGTCAGTAGACGCCATTTTTGAATAAACCGCAATACTTATATCTGAGCAGACTTCAATTTTGCCACCAAGACTTTTCTTTATTTTCTATGTGGTGTAGACTTTCATTTACAACCAGTTCTGGACTATCGTCACAAAAATTGCAGGGGATACAGGTTGCGTCTCCACTACTGTAGGTTTTTTATTTTGAGGGTACGATGAGCACTGCACAGCAAAATTATGTCACTCACAAATGCCATTGAGAAGCTACAGTGGCATCTGTCTTCCACCTCTCACCATTTTGGCAGATATCATCATGGTAAAAAGTGGCAGTTGCCACTGATGTCCTTAGTGGCATATTTTCCCTCTTTGCTCCATGGTTCAGAAGTCACATTAAGCCAATCATCCCCTATGCAAAAGTTCCTCCTTGGTATACTGCACACAGTGTATATACTTGTCACATGTCACAACCTACTTGGTTCCTATTTTGATATTATTTAAAGGAGTGTATTCTGATCACTTTCCCTAACAAAATAAATCAAATTTGAGATTTTGTTTCCACATAAAAGCACATACTTTTCTCATAACTCAGATTCAGACCACATTACATTTATCAAGTAAGTACAAATACCACTATCAGATCCTTGCAGCTCCATATTCAGTTGTACACTTAATAGTTTCATAAGCAGAACAGGTGATATATGGCAATAAAAACTATGGTCTCCGGAGCATTACAGCTACTTAGATAGATTCCTGATTTATTAATGGGACATCAACTACGGAGAGTATACTGGATGCGATGCAATTTAAGTGTATATATTGTCATGCCTTTTTATAATTTCTATCGATGGTTAAGAGGTTCATATCATTGTTTCCTTTTTTCTTTTCCCTTTAC